>JAPSES010000019.1:4396553-4413739 GCA_029822895.1 Maxillicosta whitleyi | reverse complement strand
AGCTTCAAGCAAGAGAAATAGGACATCATTTTTCACAGAAATGACGCACAATGCATTCAACCATAGTGGTGACACAGTAGTAGGAAGGAAATAATGATAGAAGTTGACCTTTAAAAAAAATAAACAGGATTTACATCATCTAGTGTCACAAACTGTCTCACCATCCCTTCCTTCTCTGTGTTTGAACATACACGGTACATACCTTAACCAGGTCTGACCAGACTAAGTCATAAAATGTCCATATTCAACATACAACAAATTATACTGCTGCCAGAGAAGCTACAGTTATAGTTATAGTTTTTATTTTCACTTAGAGTTTAATACTTAAATGACCGATGTTTATAGAATAGAAAAGAATAGAATAACTTATTAATATTAATATTTATAATGAGCTCTTCTGTTAATGGATTGTGTGTCAAGCTTCCCATATTTTGTCATGGTTCGTTCTGTATCATTTATTGCCGTTTTATTTAGTTTAGTTTTTTCCGTATGGTTTTCAGGAAACTTAGAGCTCTATGTCTTCCCTAAATGGATCCTCCCATCTGGATGTAATTGATCATCTGATTAGTGAGGTGACGAGGGGTTTCGACATCATAGACTGTGACAGGTTGGCCTTTTACTGTGGAGGTCCCCGGCAGAAACAGGCCTGATCCAACCCCCGTGTAACTGAGCAGTAAATACTGATTAGAAGTGCAGCCCACTGGGAAACAGAGTTTAGTCTCGTGACCTGAGGCCAGTTGAGGCGAGGGAAGGTCCAGCTGTGTCAGGACTGGGGCAGAAACCAGAGATGTGTTGACACTGGAGCCCTGCCAGAGGGGCACGGTGGGGGTTTCTGCTCTGCACGACTTCTTCCAGGTCCCTGAGCTCCAGTTCATGGTCTCCTTCAAAGTCATGTCCTGGCCTTTCCTTCTTCCTCTCCCTGCTTTAGTTAAAGAGGAGTCGCTTTGTTTCAGATACCTATTTTTATGCAAATTTTGCTTCAGATACTTATTTTTATGCAAATTTTCTTAACATGAGTTTTAAAATAAGGTTTATGGAAATGGTAAATTTCAGTTTCAGCTTTGTGAACATGAAACTTGGACTAATTAGCTTTGTGAAATATCAGTCATTTAAGACACTTAACAGTAGTTTAAATCCACAAACTGCAAAAAAAAAAAACAAAACAAAAAACATAATTTTCTCTTCTGTTAACCATGTGTAGCATAACCTGTATCACTGTCTTACACAGTGTATTTACTCCACATCTAAGGTGCCTCTTTATGTGCAAAAGTTGACTTGAAATTGGCTTGAAACCCTTGTGGAAGCAGGACTAATAAGAAGTGGAAAGTTGGAAAAAAAAAGGCAGACGTGTCATTTTGCTTCTGTGTGTCATTTGCTGTGGGTTTTTCATGCATCATATCACCTTAAGATTAATGGAACTACTCTATATGTCTGTATCTACATATGAAAGACCACAACTAGAACATCTGTATGTTTTGGACAGACCAATAATAATATATGAATGGCATCTGAATTATTCACCGAGACATTAGCATGAAATTTACAATATGTATAATATGTGGTTTTATTGGCCCATGCATCCACTTCAAACTATTTCCCTTTGGTTTATAGATTATCAGTGGTACAGAATATATATCATTACAGTTTGGCAAAAGTAGGTCAAAGTTTCAATTTCTTAGCAGTTACAAAAAAAAAAAAATCAATATTTACTTATAATGGGCAGAATTTCACATGTCTGTAGCAGCAAAACTATTAGTTGAATTCATACTAAATTTGGTTTATAGATTATCAGTGGTACAGAATATCATTACAGTTTGGTAAAAGTAGGTTAAAGATTCAATATCTTAAGAATTTTTTTATTCTTTTTTCCCCCCATTTGTTTATAATGGGCAGAATTTCACGTCTGCAGCAGCAAAACTATTTCATACCAGTTCATATATACTGTATAAATATGTGCGAGGGTCGGGGGTTTGTTGTGTGAGGTGAGTCCTGTCATCATTTACATATTGTACATGTAGTTTTCGGACTGATCAGACACATCATCACTTAGCGTCAGGTACATAAAAAATATTCTGACACGTAGCTTGTCTTTGCAGAATCATTTAACACTTCCCCAAAGACTCCCTCCTCTGTTCCTCACGTATTTTCTGAAGATCTCTTGATATTTTTCAGAATTTTGGATTAGTTTTTACAGCTGCTGCACTTCCACATGAGAAATCACTCCATGCTTTAATTCTCACAGCTGTTCCCATGATCATACTTCATCTCTCTTATTTGTCACAAGTCTTTGGCCTGAGTTTGTGACTCCTTCGTCACCCACTCAATTCCCATTTCCTTTGGAGTTGACGTGTGTAAATGTATTTGTCTTGAGTGTGTTTTATGAGCGTGCACATTGTAGCTCTTAAACTATCAGGAAGTATTATTAGCGGTAAAGAAACCGTGTCACAGAGAGGTTGAAAAAACTCTTTGACACTCATTACAGCCTGCATCAGAATTTCCCTTATCACCTTAATGGAGGCCTTTGGGACAGCTAGTGTTATATCAAGTCATGCCTCAGTTATTAAGACCCCGCCAGCACAAACACAGTTATGTTTGATGTTTTGTCTTTCCGTTTTCTGTACGCGTTTGCGTGTTTCTGTTTGTTTGGAAAAGTTTAAATCTGATTATTTGCTTCAATTCAATGTTGGACTATAGCCGGAAGACAAAGCTGTGCTGAAAACATAAACTCTCCTCTTCTGACATGCTACCCTACTTTTTAAGCCGTTTAGGTTGAATGGTAACAATCAAAAACAGACAAAATAAAAAAGAACAATTGGTATATGATAAAAAAAAAAAAAAAGATGAAATACAAGGAAAATGATTTTGGAAACAGGCCTATTAGTCTGACACTTTTATTCTATTGCAGACTTGATTTTCCTGACTTTATTGTGACGGGAACATTCCCTACGACTTGGACATGAGTCACACAAGCAGACAGTAACAATGACCAGCATGTTTTTTCAACAGCTCTGCCTTTCAGTTCTTTCCAGCCAGAGTGTAGGCGCACACAGACGTTTGTGGTTTTATGTTTATATCATCCCACTCATATTCACAGGGGTCTTTTTGGACTCTTTCTTCTTCGTATTGCACAGACCCAAAATGTCCTATAAACCAAAAATCCTTCCTTTGTTGTTCTAGAATCACAGCTGAATCATAGACGCTGAAAACAGTCTTTGTTGTGGTGAAATCATTCGTCTCCAGCTTTTTCACAGTGAGCAGGTGATGAGTGTTACTACACGGCATCCAGCCAACTTATTTTATACTGGAAGACGAGGACGTAATATCATATTTAATGTGCAGTTGAATAATAGCTGATGATATGATCTCAGAATTGGATTGTGATAAAAGCCTTTCTGTTCTCTGCTGTTTTTGTTGGACTCTGAAACACCAGAATGATGTCCTGTCCACACTCGTGGGTATTTAAGAAAAATTATATTTTTCTATGTTTGGGCCACTTGTCTACTTGCAAATGTTATTTTACTTCATAAAAATGGATATAACTCTACAGTGAAGTTTAAAAACTCTGGTTTATGTGTATCTGTGGGAGAAAATGAACAGGTTATATAACATATAACACATAAACGTCTGTTATTGTTGTGTGTGATGAACCTGCATCTGTGTAGAGGTCACATAGGTGTGTGAGTCACTACCTACAGTAGATCGAGCACGGGCACATTTGGGAGGCAAAAACATTTACTGGTGTTTATAGTGAACGCTAAAAATGCACAAATAAAACAAGCACTTAAGCTGCTGAACATTATGACAGATTAAATCCTCTGCATCTCCTGTATGTAAGGTTGAACCTCACAGTTTAAAGTGGTTTTAGAACTCTAGAGTGACCTTACATATATTGTAAAATTACAGTTTTGTGGCAGAACTGTGGAGTAAAATACCCTTTAGAACAGGGGTTTCAAACTCATTTTAACTCAGGGGTCACATACAGCCTAATATGGTATAAAGTGGGCCAGACCAGTAAAATAATGTAAATAATAGGACAACAACTTTGGAGTGAAAAAAAGTAAAATTCCATAATGAAAATGTTTACATCTACAAATTGTACTTGAACAGAACATGAACAAATATGAACAACCTGAAAGTTCTTAAGTAAAATGAGTGCAATGTTAACAATATCACACCGTAGTTTATCACTTATACATGTGAATCACAACTTTGAGATCACAGAGGATCTACATATAAACAAAACATTAAATAATAGATAGAATATTAAATATTAAAATGCCACATATTTACTCACATACTTAAGACATTTCTAGTTATTCATATTATTTTGTAAAAGGCTTTTGTGTACACGTAAACATTTTTGTGTAATGTAACTTTATTTACAGCTAAACAAAGAAAAACATTAGCAGTTTTTACTATTTATAGGTTATTATGACAGTATTTTATTGGTCTGGTCCACTTTCGATTAAATTAACCTAAAATGATTTGAACATCCTCGCTTGTTCATATCTTCAATGTGGTTTTTGCTTTTCACTAATTCATCTCAGGGGCTGGATTTAACCCTCTGACGGGCCAGATTTGGCCCCCGGGCCTTATGTTTGACACCTGTGCTTTAGAAAAATGTCCTTTTTTTATGGACATGGCATGAAATAGGGCCTTGTTTGCCATTTGAGCCCAAATGTAATCATGATAAACTAAATATTCATTATTGATATTCATCCTGATTTGTTGAATTGTTTCAGGTTGATGTTTGAGTCAAAATTAAGGGAATCAGATGGTTATTTTTAGTTTTAAACTTTTTTTTTTTTTTCAATCAAAATGTTTACTGATAGGCTGCTTTCCAAACTGTTTTCATGTCATCAATACTGGCAGGAGTTGAAGTACTCAGCTGAAAATATTGGTGTTAAAAGGAAATGATATGAAGCTCAAAAGATAAAACTCATAGTGCCTCTGTCTGTTTACAATAAGTTCAGTGTGCAGTGATTATGATTAATTGATGAAGCCGTTATTACTTTAACTAATGTGTTAATAATCACTCTGTGTTTACAGGAAGGTGATTTCAGACATAGATAATGGTTTTTCATTGTCAAACCTTCAGTGGGTGTAGGGATGATGTCAGCTGATCACTGTGGTATTTGTTTTCTCCTGCTTTTAAACGTTATTATTAATCCTTCCATTTCCTATTCTTTGTATATTCAGGTTTGGGTCATGGGGATACTAACCTAAGTGTAGAAGTCCGTATGTTATTTTATTGAACAAACCTAATTACTATGCACTCTTCCAATGGAGAGCGCAATCAACTGACGTTTTACTCATATTTTTTTTTTATCATATCCTTATTTTAAGTATGAGAAAAAGTTTACTGACAAGAATTTCCCAAAAATTTCTATCATTTTCCAATTCACATGTGTTTTATTTTGCGTGCTTGTATTGAGATGATTCTCAGCTGGCAAAGGGAGTATAAAACACACCCATAAGAATCGCTCCCACTCTGACATTGACATATTGTGCAGATATGCATCAAACCGTATCACACAGTGTGCTTCCATCACAGATGTGTTGCGCTCATACAAGTAACCCATCTCAGTACGCCATGTTGAAAGCGGCCAGGTGTTTCTAATTCAACGAGTTTGCACTTTCTCCTCGACATGTACATCATTAGCGTGAAAAAGGGCAGCTGTTAGCTTCTTAAATCATAACCATGACGGATGGTCTGATACGTGATGAGTAATGCACATACAGGGACACACACTTTAAGAACAAAACTTGTCAAAGTATTTTTATAGTTACATACAAAACTCCAATTGTTAGATAATATAGTTTTATTTGTTTATGTACTTGCTTTTTATTTATTTATTTTTTTGCCATAAAGACCCAGTGCTACTTTTGTGTCAATTCCTGAATGAATTTTTCTCCATATTTAGCCTTTTTAAGAGATTTACCACTATTTATTCTGAGATTATCGAAACAAAACACTTCAGTACAAACGAGTGCACCGTTACACCCCTACTTTTCAGTAAGTTGGTCGACTGAGTTCTTGCTCAAATTCGTTCCAGAGGGATCTCTGCAGCCAAACATTAATGCCTGCACTGTGTTCGTCAACCTAACTTGACGTGGCTCTAGCATTATTGGGTTGTTGCAGTGTTGCTTAATTATGATTGGCTGTTTTTATATCTGTGAAAACATGGATGAATGAATTCTGTAGTAATTGTATCGAAATTGTCTCGTATTTCTATAGAGGAAAAGTTATTTCGTCATATATATCATTTCCATTTTATCGCTCAGCCCTACCTGTGAGAAACATTATGTACATTCACAATGTATTTATTGTACATTTGAAAGCAGTGAACTTTCCATATCTGAATGTGAAATGCAGTAGTTGGTGCTTTCTTGCTTTTGCTTCCAAGTATGGTCTCATTTCACCTCAAGATTTTATTTTTCTTCCACTATTTGAGATGTAAAGTAGCAAAGATTTAGGGTCTTTTAAGTTAGTTTTATCATGTCTATGAAGCTTTTTTGGCAGTAGCTTCTTCCTTGAAGAGACACTTGAACAGAGGAGCGGTTGTAGAATGGAATGAAAAGCCTCTAAACTGAAGAGCAGACATTCCTCCAGACCAAGGTCAGAACCTTTATTACAGATGAGCATCGACTTCTGAAGAACAACCCACACATCATCCACTTATCGCAACAACTTCCCTTGTAGTGGGGTTCGGTTACTGAGTGTAGCACTCATTAAACGTGTCATGACCACTATCTCAGCAGTTATATTTAACATCTTTCCCTTTAGTTTGTGTATGTTGTCGTCCCTATCGGATGACCTAAACCGTGTCACCACCAATCTCACATCAAACGCTCATCCTGACCCGTGATGCTTTATGATCTCTGTTCATCTGTGAGGTCTCACCTAAACACCGTTTATGCTCCACTGTGTCGTTTTATGTGTGAAAACCGAGAACCCATCTCACAGAAGCAGCTTGTCATGTCTTTCACCTCAGGTTCAGAGTGGTTTCCGTCAGCATTTGACATCAAGGCTGATCTGTGAATGATTGAACGTCCAGACAACTACAACACAGAAACGTTATACTATAATTGTAGCATACCGGGAGAAGTAAGACAAGAAGTGGCTGCTTTGTGAGAAATAATTTAGATAGAAATGGGGAAACTGCCTCGGATTTTCTAAAATTTCCCAGTGTTTTATTGTTTTATGCTTTAATCATCACGGATCATTGGATTTTTTTACTTTGGAAAAAAATCGAATTCAGGGCTGTGTGGACATCTTGGACTCCTTGTCTTTTTCTCATTTCTATAAGTAAGTTACTTTTGGTTTGTGGCTTAATTTTATGAGGCAGAGGTTGCACAGTACATTTTCTCCATCAATGATTTTCTTTGTATTCTACCCATTTCATGCTAGTCTGCAGTAATTTAAAAAAAAATTATTGTACAGTTTGGGTCAGAAGTTCATATGCACATTAGCTAAATGTAATAAAACTCAATTCAGTTCCAATTTTTGACAGCTGGGAATGTACAAGAAAGTTGTCGATATTTTCTCATTATCAAAATAAGTCTCAGGCACACATAATATGTATGGAATTAAAATGTACAGAAATGCATTTACCGCAGTAAACTTCTGACCTTAACTGTATTTTCAACTTTTCTTTCTCTTCACAGATTTTGTAAAAGCCACCTGGGGTTTATTCTTTATGTTTCTACTATTTAATATTTATGTTGGTTGGTGATTGATCTAAAGTATTGTAAATTTTCCCATGATCCTTCTGTTTTCTTGGTTTCTGGGTGTTACCGACTTATTAGTTTTTCTTGTCCAAAATTGGCGCAGTCCCCATGCATATGTATTTATAATTTGACTCCCACTGGTTTTGTCTACATTTGTCTCATGCTTTAGTCCTGTCATCATGCTGTCTGTGTGCCTGCGATTCTCTGTTGATTTTGGATGTCTGACTATTAAAGGAAGTGTTAGGATGTGGTTATGCCTGGTGGTAAACCTTCTTTATACAGTAAATGACAAGACCAAAACCACAGTGACTCACTTTGACCACAGACAAACACACAAATCAACCACCCACATGACTGAACGGTGGTACATTATGAAGGAGTTTCACCTGGAGTCATTTTGAATGTGAGGTTATGGTGTATGTTATCAGTTTAGGCTAATTATTTTAAGGTTTTCCATTGTTTTGGACAATACATTGTGTGATGAGCATATTATAAAAGTACAACAGATGGGCTCAAAGGTTGAAAATTAATTAAATGTTCATTGTCAAAATATCACCTCACTTTTCTCTTTCTCTTACAATTCTTCAAATGTATATGTGGTGTGAAACCTATGAAGGATTGGGTTGAGTTTACCTGTTCTCTCCAGGTTTTCATCCTACATTAGGTACATATATGTTCATTCTCCTGTTGGTGCTCTTGTCCGTCGTACTGAGGAAGATCTGGAGTTAGCTCCTTCAAGGGCAGTTTACTGCTTCTAATATGTTAATGCTAACTGCCATTGGAAGCTACTGTGTTTACATTTGGATGGTTGAATCACAGAGCGTGAATTACCCTACAATGATGATAAAATTATATTACCTTTAAAAATAATAGTGACTAAATTAATTAAAAATAAAAAAGTAACAGTGACCGACCAGTTGTATGTGAAGCCACATTTCCATGACATGAGCTCAACTCAAATCAGGTACTAGCAACTATTCCCGGGGCCTGTTTCCATTACAGGATACTACCGAAGTTAGAGTACTCGGACGTCATAGTGATGTGGTGCGTAACTTTTATAATGTTTGCTCAGAGAAAATCTGGTTTCCAGTTGCCCCGTCAACTTCATGCTGAATTCTTTTGGCAGCCACCAAGAATAGAAATGTCTAAACCTCCTCACCCAATCATGGTGTAGTTTTGCGGGCTGCCATCATTTACATACTACCGGTATACTTCCTGTAACCTTCCAAATCACTTTTTTCTAATTGTTTTCAAATAGCTTATCACACGGTGATGACACAACGACGTAGAGACAACTCTAATCAATCAGTGGTCTGCAGTGTTTACATTTCACGTTTTAATATCTCTTCACCCATTTTGGAACCTCGGCCAAACAGATAACTAAAAGCTAGTACCGAGTACCAGATCCCAGGTTCTTTTATATAGTAGAAATGCAAAAAAGCTGAGTCAAGTTGAGTTGAGTTACATCGAGCCGGTAACACGTAGTGTAAACATGGCATAGAAAGTGTCATTCTTTATTCATCAGCCTCTACAATTGCAGCTCATTGTCTTTCACTTTCTTGTGAAAGTTCAACCAGTTTTTTGTTGCAAATATTAAACATGTTCGAAAGCAACTTTGTCAGAATGATTGGCAATGCCTCAGTCTAAATACTGAAGCCTGGATTCTTTACACAGCACACGCTACATCATTTTATCTAATGACTGTAAGTATTAACTGAACACAGTCTGACTAGGCCTCATTACTCATGGTGTTTATAACACATAACTGGCCTGACAGTTAAAGTGTGTGTCCAGCTTTAATCAGACAAACTGCCCCTTGGAGACATTACTCTACTTTCTACTCTAAATTAGAAGCATAAATAGAATTTAGCCTCTTGGCTTGCATTTACCATAAAGCTACAGGAGCCAAAATAATGTGAAAAACCACCAGAATTTGATGAAACTCACCGTCCTTGTGCAACTCTCTCCTCTGAGTCCAAACAAAAACATCACATATGACCCAACACCGTATAAAGGTGGTGGTGGTGATGTTGTGTTATGGGACAGAATCACGCCTGAGTAAATATGAATAGTGATTAATAATAGTAACTATCAATCATGTGTCTGCACAAAAGCACCTGAGCAGCCAAAACCTCTTGGAACAGCATTGATTCCCTACAGTCCAATAACAGATCACATTCAATAGGACTGACTGATTACAGGACGCTGAAAGATAATTATGGATTATTCACAACACACACTCAAGGACTGTAGGTTCAAAAAGCAGCATTTTTATACAATAGCATTTTGAAGAAACACAAATAATAGCATTTAGGTGTCAAATGAATGTTTGCATACCAGCAGGAGGAAGATAAAGAGTGAAACTGAACAGGAGAAAGTGTGCTGTTGACCCAGCTGGTGTTGTTTCATTTACCATACAGTGTAATAAAATCATCAGTGGACATTCAGGTGAAACACCAGTGCAGCCATAAAGGACAGGGATGCAACAAAAACAACATTCCTTGTTAAGAAAGACATGAATCTAACCACTGGAACCTAAAGACTTTGTACTTATGAACACAAACTGACTCTGTCATTCTCCTACTTTAAGTTAACCTGGAAAACGGACAAAATGTAAAAGCATCGGGATTTATTTAATGTGCACATACAACCAAATAGAACCTTTCTGAGGTCTATACTATTCTCCTTTTTGCTTTTGCTTGTGTGGTCTGACAGTGATACATCAATGCGCTGTTTAATTTATACAATTTATGATGAGGTGTGGGTGGTTTTGTGGAAACTATGTTTACATCTATACATGTGAATGCAATTTTGAAGTACAGCAGACAACTACAGTGGATTCCCCAGACCACCGAAGGTAATTCACAGGACATTAAACGTGATCAATGCCAGAAATCTCTATTGTAAACAGGAAGTCAAAGTAGAAGGATAGCCTAGTTCACAGTCATTGCTTTATATCATGTACATTGTTGTCTGACACTTCTTATAACAAAGGTAAAGCAATACATTTACACTCTTATATGGGTACAAAAATATCAGACTGCAGCACTTGACATCATCTCTTCTGTACATTTATAGAGGAAGTCAACTCTCAGCAGAATGAATAGTGTCTTCTGTGGCTCACTGAGTGTCCCCACTGCTCACAGATGAAAGTTTGAGTCTGGTAGAGCGTTCAGTTTCTCACTGTTGGGACTGGGACTCTCTCCTCTTTAGCTGTATTTTTACATTGGTGTCAGATTTATGATAAAGCCTTCCCTGCGGTGGTGCAAGGTGGTCTGGATATATGAGTCTCTGGAGAATATAGATGACTGCTCAGTCCAGTATTTGGTCTGGTGTAATTATGGGTTATCTTTTAGAGTAAATATATGGGTGCTTCTATGAAACTGGGTTCATTTTGGTACCTGGCGCTTTGCCAGATTTTTACACCCAATAATAAAAGAAAAATTTAGACATATTTACCCCCGGAATGTATCTAAGGATGGAAAAAAAAGGAAGGAAAAAAAAATAGACTCTTGCTCTGAGCCTTCCCAAAATTAACTAATTTTAATAAAATATTGGGGCCAAAAATAGGACCAAAATTGGGACATGAAAAGCTGCCTAGGTGTCAGTGAATTTTATCTGGAAAACATGGCTTCAAATGGTTTTATATACTGCTATAAATAAATACACTGTGTTAAATTTGATGATCCTAGTGTTTTTTCTAATCCAGACAAATGGGTTTTTGATGAATCACCAGTGTCATTCCAGGTTTTGTGTGTAACCCATCGTGTCCACTGGCATTACATGCAGAACCTGTCCATTTAAACACATATAACACAACAACGGTCACTTTTGTGAAACACTCTGCCTTTCACAGTTAGATTCCTTCCCAAAATGTACGTGTGAAAGAATAGACATATTTTGAAAAATAGTAGCATTTAACTTTTGTGTCTCTTTTTATTGTGTTACACGCAGATTTTTATATAAAACTAATAGGAAAATGTGTTATATCTGTAAAATATTTTCCCTTTTATCTCAGTAAATATTTATTTTTAAAACAAACCCAAAGTGCTTCCAAACTTCCTTTACAACATTAATCTACATCTGGTTAGAATTTTTAGACACTGTCCACTGCAAGTAGCACAGCACATGAGACACCAGGTACAAATAATCTTCACATCAGCTCTTCCACATTATGCCATCGTCTTTTGGAGGCACAGCTCTGTGTGTAGCATCCATCAGGGGTCCGGATCTGTTTCCAGACAGACACCAGACTAGTCTCCACGGGTGTCGTCTGATGCAGATTCAGTGGAAGTGCTTCCTCTTCACTGAAAACTGGGACAGTGTTAGCATTATTTTTTGTTCATCATAGATAACAAAGTGGACTTGTCTCTGAAAGAGTCCGTTTTCAAAGCAAAATCTTCAAAATATTTTATTATATGTCTTTTGAAAAAATTGACAGTATTTATTGTCAGGTTCTTCCTTCCTCTCAGACTTTGTCATAGAAGCTCTGTTAAATGTTCATATATGATTCCTTGTTGCTCCTTCTGCTACAGTCGCCTCCTGCTGCTTTTTGGTTTTGTCTTGTTTCGATAACACATGCAGCGATGCGATAATGGTGGCTAATGTTGTCAGATTTAATGTTTTTACTCTAAATATTCAGGGCTGTTTATGATGTGTTTAGCCTGGTTTTCACCTGGAATATGAAAGAAATTTGGCACCTATTGAACAAAGTTACATATATAGAACATGATGTTCACAGACACAGAATGAACTCATTCACAGTTCTTTCATCAGGCAGTAAAACAGTGAAGTCAATTCACGTTTGCCCAAAATATGAACATGTTTATGAACTATCATTCAATGAACGCGTTCAGGTTCAACACTGTGCTTCTGTCTCATCGAATGACAAAGTGCTGTTGCAGTTGAAAAGCTCTGCATATGTTAAATGGACACAAACGTTGGACAGGCCTTTTGTGGACTTCGCCTATGTAAAGGTGATTTTGAGCAAGATGTTCATTGTGATGGTGGGTGGAGAAAACAGGATACTGCAGCACAGTCCTATTGTCCAGGGCTTTAGCGGTCATTGGCTATTTTCAACCTGTAAACTGTAAAGTTGAATTGATGGTGCATTGGTCCATGATGTGTACTTGCTTTTATGGGAGGCATTCCTTTGTGTGCCTGGCCGGATATGGCGCAGTCCATTGTCCATGTTTTGGACTTCTACCTCAATGTGGAAAAATGTCCTGACGTGACTGTAACATCCTTACAGGGAAGATATGACTGTTTTACCCTCAGCTGCTCCGCTCACTAACCCCTTATAAAGGTTTTTATCCTGCAGATGAGACATGGTTCAACAACAAAGCAATTTATTCTGTTCAAAATTAGATCCATAAGTTCATAATATGTTTGTGCAAACACATATGTGTAATTATGAGTCTACCATCATAGCATGCAGGATAAATGAAACCCATCAGAGCATGTCTGAGCTATATCAAACAGTGGTTTGAAAGGAACCCCTCAGATCCACTGATAGTTAACAAAGAAATGCAGCCTTGTGCATTCCATAAGAGAGGGGAAGAGGGTCTTTTTGTTGTGGAGATAGGGGATCATTAAAGGACGACTTCTGTATGGTAAAAGACGGTCTTTGTGTGTGATGAGGATCTCAATGTGGCCTTTGTGAGTAGCACTGCTGGGATCTGCAGCCAGAGTGAAGACAGAGATTAATTCTGGCTCTATCTGCCACTTATTCGCTGCTGTGGGCATAAAGTGGACATTTTTAACAGGGGAAGGGGGGTATTTTGGCATTTGCTGCCTGAGCGGGCTATGGTATGGCTGTGTAGGAGGAAGACACTGTTTTGACGTCATAGGGTAAACTTGCTTTGGTGGATTGTTTGACGTCTTTACATGTCAATAATAAAAGTTTTAATTGTAAGTCAAAGAAAACTGAAAGGCCTTTTCCCCTAATTCAAACTAATTTGGAAACGTTGAGTGTGTTTTGTTGTGTGTGTTAATTTCTATTCACTGTGTTACCATGGGAGAATGTTAAACAGAATATTTCATACTACTGTAAAGCTTTGTTTCCAGTCATGCTTTTAAATGGAAACGTCTGAATGGTCTAAACAGTCAGAGACATTAAAAGGACATTTGGATCAGTCAGATGTTGAATTTCCATCTTCCATGTGCATCCTGTTCACACCATAGAAAGCTAAGGCGTGTCCTGGCTCTTGTTATTTTGTTAGTTTCATTTAGATGTACTATTTTGCCAAGAAATAGTAAAAAATACAATCGGAACATATAATTTGCATTGAATATGGCAATGCATTACCTTAATTCCACACATATTCTGCTCCTAACCATGCTGAAAGAAGACATTATCCCAAAAAGCCAATATTTGATTAAACAGGGGAATTATTTAAAGGCCTAATGAGCTCCTTTGCATACTCTTCATAACAAATAACCTCAACAAAGACACGGCGACTCCATTTTCCAGTGCATTTGCAGGTTTTAATCAATTTGTTTCAACAAATTGAAAAAATGTCACATGTCAGTATAAGTGGCTGGTTTTTTTTTTTATTCTACATAAACTGATCTCTCCAGACTTACGTTTCTTGACTGTGTATAGTAGAAGATTTTTGAGTGTTTGTTATGTTTGCAATAGAGTATTTATTTATTGATTTTGTGTGTGTGTGTGTGTGTTATAAAATTATGCTAATAAATATGATTAATGGAGTTCCTATCCTTAATACACTCACAGTGCTCTGTAGGGCTTCTTGCATTGAGTAACATTATAAAAAGTCCTGTGTATTGAAATGTTGCAGCTGTTGTTTCAGCTGTGCTCCAGTATGCTATATGAAATACTGAAAATACTGATACTGTACACCACGTTAAAGCCAGTGCTTTTCTCCATCCAGTATAACCCCAGTGCTGTAAGTCAGTGCAAATAAACTTTTGTAGATTAATATAAGTGAATTTTCTCCTTTAAACCTGGCATAATCCATCAATGTAAGTGATATCCAACAGTCTCCATGGTAACCAAGAATAGAATATACTACAACATACAGTATAACTCTACATAACTCGTTAGATCTTAGTTGCATAAAACTGAACTCTGCTTAGAATAACTGCTCAGACTTCTTTGTGATTTCTACTCAAACACCACATGGACAGAAGAGTTCTTCATAGCTCTACTCTGTCTCATTAATGTCTGTGGCTATCTGAGCCGGTTTAGGGTCCTGACACCCCTGACCTGTGGGTCGGGAAGCCCTGTTAGTGAGACTGCCAGCTTTGATCATGTCATGACCCCATGGGTCGTGTGTTTTTGTCGTGTCTAGCAGACATCAGCTTGTAATGGTGGGTGGTTTGGTTGGTATGCAGACATCTAGAGACAAATTGTCCCTGTCAGTGGCCTCTGCGCTGAATTGGATTCCCATGGATATTCTTTAGACTAGTCTCCACATTTGTCATGAGTCATTCGAGCCACATCCAAAACATCCTTTCTGTACCCCAGACCAAATTTGTGCAAACAGCTCTGCACCCATCATCCACACTCATGCAGCACTGAGTAAACATCTACAGTCACAAACCACAGTGTACACAAACACAGCCTGTCACACCTACAGTCCACAACAATTTACCCCACACTCTGTATCCTCTTGTGCAATTCGGGAGAGGAGCAGGGCCAGCACATCTTCAATCTCTGCTAAGTTTATGCAAAACAAAATGGACAGCTACAGAATCCAGACAGATTCCTGTATATTTGCTCTGTGTTGTAGACTGCTGTAACCTACATGTTGTGTGTTTTGTGTCTGACAGGGTGGGAAGAAGCACAGTGGCCCCTGTGGAGGAAGAGACTGCAGCGGAGGCTGTCAGTGTTTCCCAGAGAAGGGTGCCAGGGTAAGTCCTACTGTTAAACATTCCTGAGTATCACTTCCCCTTGTTTTGCATTTATATGTGTTAATTCACAATAATAATAAAAAATTTAAAAAAATAAAATTAAAAAAAAAATAGAAAACACCAAAAAAAGAAAACATTATACTGCATACTTACATTACATTGAGGAGGATTAGTTCATGTAAATCACTCGTAGAAACATTAAGACATTTAACAGCAAACTAATATGTCAAATATCACCTGATGATACTAGTATGTTTAAACTATTTAGTCACATTAACACATTAGCATAAACTTAGTTTCACATGAACACTTTACAAAATGCTTTCTAGGCTAACTATGAATTAATAGTATCTTCATGCTTGTAACTAATAAGTATGGACATATATGCTAATAATAATGTTATTTCTTATGCTGAAGTTAAAGAATAAGTTTCTACAGTCACTTGCAAGTGTATAAGGTGCACGTTTCTCTAAAACTCCAGTAACCCACATAGTTGTTTAGATCTATTCATACTGCTTTTTATGGTAATATTTAATAAAATATCCCATACACATGAGCCACATACAGAGGTGACCCAGACGTAAGCCCAAATAAAATAAAATAAGATGGACACACTGTTAACTTAATCGCATCATCATTTGTCTTGTTATCAGCAAAGTTTAGAGAAGTACAATGTTTGATTGCAGATTAAAGTAATTTATTTTGTTGAATTACATTATCACAAAAATATTTAGTAAATGTATAAAAGAATGTCCAGTTTGAGGCCAAAATGGCAACAAATCAGTCAGATGGAAAAATGGGAAACTCATTAGTTTGAATTTTTTTTTTTTTTTTTTTGTCCTTTTTTATATAATTCAAGGATAAAATTTATATTTGTGTGTAAGACCATGTCAGAAGGAAAGAAGACCTTTAGTCCTATTAAGGAGAGGAATGAAAGACAGAAAGAAAGAAGAGAAGAGACACTCACTTAGACTAAACATATTGAGATAAGAGACTTGGAGTGAGTAATCAGGGTTCTGCATGACTACAGGCAGCATTCCTGCTTCAGACACTTGCTGTACAGATTATCAGATAGTTTTCTAATCGCTGGACTGTGGGTCTTTAAAGTTGTGTTTTGTTTCAGGCAGCCAGTTAACACTTAGAGAACTGTCCATATCTGTCCAACCAGTAGCACACGCAAAGGCTTCATTTAAAAAGGGTCATCTTCAAGACTAAAAGTACTGGTTGTGATGTACACAGGCAACTTTAGCTGATCACCTGCGACACACAAATCAGTAGCACACACATTTTTAATATGAATGAGCAAATTTGCACCAGTTATTTGCAAAATTAATAAAACAGGCCCTTAGAGTGTAGCGAACAGAAACACCTCCAAAATAAGTACAGAGCATATTATAGCAAGGTTGTCAGGCAACAATGATTTATTTCCAATCTGTTTGCAAAGTACTATTCATGGAACAAAGGAGCAACTTAGTTCATGGTACCAGAAAATGAACTCAATAAAAAAACTAGAAAAGCACTCAGAGAGCGCAAACCTCCACCAAGCAGCACAGTTCCCCCACATATTGTGACTGACACCC
>JAPSES010000019.1:4375440-4392726 GCA_029822895.1 Maxillicosta whitleyi | reverse complement strand
TACGGGGTGTCAGTCACAATATGTGGGGGAACTGTGCTGCTTGGTGGAGGTTTGCGCTCTCTGAGTGCTTTTCTAGTATATTACAGGTCCGGCTCACATCATATCATAATGGGAGGATGTGGCCCCTGAACTAATGAGTGTAACACCCCTGCAGTAGGGGGATAATGCAGGGGGTATCCAGTGTATTCTCTAAATATTACAAAATGAACCTAAGCTTCCTCTATGATAAAGCATGATCTTTTCCTAACCCTAAACAAAACACTTGCGTAGCCTACACCTACAAATTCACAGGAGTCAGGATGTAAACTCTAGCCTGTGTGGATAAATTGCTGGATTCATACGTATATCCTCCATCCTCCCCTCCTGCCTATTGAGAACAGCCGCAGATCCCTAAAGATAAATTACATACAGATCATATATGTCTGTCTCTGTCTGGACAAACATGCAACGGCAGCTTTTTTCATCTGGATTGTTTGTTTCCATCAAGCTAAACTGTTCGGATTGAGGTTGTGTTTACACAAGAGAGAGGCGACTTCTTCGATCAATCCAGATTTTTATCTTCTGATCAGAACAGGTTTTCTGACTGTAGAGAGCAGATAAGTCAGTGAGATGCTCCGTTGCTTCTGACAGGTTGCTTGTTTGGATTAAGAGCCTGTTGGAACTCTACATTTTTCTCCATCAGACATAATACACACAGACAGTTTCTATACTTTCTCTGCCACACCTGTAATCAGGAGCCTCCTCTTTCCCAGTCATCCTTTGGCCTCGACTCTGACCTTAACGGGGCCCGACATAAAGTTGCCAACTGTAGAACGCCAGTGGAAAAAGAATGGTGTAGGAGGGGAACACAAAACTACTGCTATCACTAAAACTCTCTGAGGAGATTTTCTTTGGAAAGAGTTATTCAGTGGGGATCACAGACTGGCTTTGTCCTGTGTGAAACTGAAAGCTCCAGGACAGTAAGAAACGTCTGGGGAGGCTTGGACAAACAGACAGTAACCAGCTGTTCCTGTGGGTAAATACACCACCATGTACAGGCAAACGCTGGAAAGAAATTCTATGCTAGCGCTTGATACGGTTCAAGGATTTTAAATATACCGCTGTGCCACTGTGGAGACACTGAAGTAATGCTCAGAGGAAAACCAGCCTGTTAAATCTGCACCACACATACTCGTTGAGTGACTTGTTTGGGTTCTTCCTCCTGTTTGACCCAGAACTATCTGTGTATTGATCTCAGAGATGAACAAAGAGTAATATTCAATTTAATAATAAAAGACAAACCCTGGTTGGAAAGCAAGGCTTTGAAATACTTAAAAATGATCATTAAAACCTAAATAAAACACAAAAATAGTTTGATTGGTTTCATTGATTGCTGTATTTAACATTCAGCTACAGTCTTCCAGGAATACAAATAATTATCATTTCAATAATTTTGAAAATCAGGACAATATCAGAGCCTGAATGCCTTGATATTTTCTTTTTATAACAGGTTAATGTAGTGATTCTCAATCTTTTTCTCAGGTTCCCCTTTAAAAAATGTTTTATTCTTTTACTGAACAATACTTTTAGCTTTTCTTCGAATGATTTGTTGTGCAAATTAAGAAATAACTTAGTATTTTGCTTGAACAATAAACTAAACCAATTTTTTTCCAAATAAAAATAGGAAATGCACAATTATCTTACAACTATGACAATAAAGTTACTTTTTTTAGAACCATGAACAAATTTTGGTAACAAAGATGAACATTTTAACAGTATCAGTGGCTGGAATGAGCCTGTTTCCATTACACATCTCAGAACATCAAAGTACAAACTGTGCAAAAACAGAAACGTGTCACATTTTTCTTTTCCAGTCTAATCCCAAACCTAAAGTCTTGGCTTAATCTAGTCACAGATCACCAAGGCAGTTGATTTGTTTGCTGAACATCCCTAAAATGAGTTCAGGATGCTCCAACGCTAAAGCAATAGTTCCACCTGCTACACATTATATACCACTAAATAAAACACCCATGTCCCCCCAGGCAAACCTTCCCCCCCTCTACTGAATTAATAAAAGAAACTGGGCTCAGTCATGATTTCAGAAAAATTGGGACTTTATTCCAACATTATACTTAAAAGGTTTGACTAAGATAATATGCTATAAAAGATAAATATTTTTTTGGTGAATTTTATATATATATATAATTTTTCTGTGCAGGAAAACATCTCATATCACAATAAAAAAAGCTGAGGGCTAAGGCTCTCAGACACAATAAATGTCTCCATAATTAAGAAAATGAACATTAAAAGATCACATTATATTTCTTCAGTGACATCTTGGCTGCATTTCCAGTCAAAACTTAATTTATAGTTTGCATTTAAGAGTCCATAAATCCTCATATTTGATTATTATGTGTGCTATTTAGCAGCTGTGGAACAAAATCGTACTTTTATTTATGTAGTTATTTACCAAAGTACAAGTTTGACATAGTTTTACAGCCCTCCCAAAAGAAAAAGAGACAAAAGTAGTACCCCACCCCCCACCCACATTGGTCAACATTCACTTAAATACAAATGTTATAACTAATTTATTCTGTCATGTTTTCTATAGATGTTTCATCAAACATTTCTTGGTTGATCCTCTAAGAGAAAATTTCTTTTCCAGTTTTAAGAAAGACATTAACATCCCACATTTTATGCAACACAAGTTCTCACCCTTATTGTTAATGCATTTGAAGGTGCATCTTCTTAACATTAAGTCTGATATCACCTTGAATAAATTAGATAATAACGCATGAAGATCAATGCTTTTCACATAGGACAAACAATTAACAAAAACAATTAATGTAACAAGACAAAATTGACAGTAAAGTGAGTGAACTGTGAGGAAAACATGTCATGTTCTGAGAAAAAAATATAGATTTGCTGGTGGAAGTAAAGTCAATTCTGTAATGGTGTATGTGTGGTTTTTTTTTTTAAAGAGTATTTGCAGTACTATCTATATCTATATTATCATTAAATTAAATATAGGAAAAGACTTGATTTTCACTGAAATATGCAAAATAAAGAGGATAGAAATATTGTAAATGGTGATAAACCTACAGAAAAAATATCTTTGTAAATCACCACAAAAACCTTAACCTTAGACTTTGAGTTCATTTCAGAGCCTGTACGTTCTCACCTTTACATTGATAAAGATGTTAACTATTTACATTTACCAGAGTCTTTATTACTCGAGTATCTTCACTCCTAAATTTCACAGTTTTCCTGTACATTTACTGGATGAATCCTAGACACACCTATCAGTAGTAGCTGTATATTGTGTTAAATGTGTATATGGTGTTTTGATATTTAATTAACATTATACTGGTGAAATATTAGCATATTAAACTCACACCACCAGGCTTTTGTTGTAAAAAAAAATCTCAGCTTCTTGACGTCAGGGTGAATGTCAGTGTAAGACCTTGATGCAGTTTGCACTTTGTCCCCCTTAGAGTAGGAAAATGGCTCAGAATGTGTTACTTTACAGTGGTTAAGTGTTCCAGAGTTGGTGTGACCTTGTGTCCATTAGGTTGTAGACACTGGCCTTGTGTAACCATCTGTAGCCTGAGTCCATTATCAGCAGCCAAAGCACAAGTGTGGTACGACCAAGGACAAATGAGGTGAACAAAGCTCAAGATTAAGGTCAAAGGTATGACGTTTCATGTTGTGGCTGTGAAACTGCTGCATCATGGGATTAACTGTACTTTCATCCTGACCAAAAATCACAATTAGGTGCTTTCATTTGTTTTGTTTTTTTTATGTTCTGTAATTGTTTCCTCACAAATTTTCACCGAACACCTTCTGTTACCAATTTAGATTCACTTCAAACTAAAAACCAAATGTTCAGCCTCAATCATATGCGTCTGCTTTTTCACAACAAAAACAGTTGAATAAATGTTGTATTTATGTTGACCGGGATGCGTGCAGTTCATGTGCAGACACCAGTCAGGAAACGTTATGGGCGGTGAAGAGGGTCCTTAGGGCAGCTGGAAGAATGTGACCAGAGTTGTGGGTCACCACGGCAACGCCATGTGTTCCCCATCAGACCTTGTTGTGAAAACTACATAAGGGGCCCGCAGCAGAGGAAACAATTAGATCTCTTCTCCGTCCGTTCACATTTATTTCTCAAAGAATTCCCCTTTTTATGACACAGACACTTTTCCAGTGTAGATTATTGTTTCTCAGTGGATGGGGTTTGGTTGCCCACAGCAGCAGCATGTACTCAACGCCCATTTTTGTTGTGCAATACATGACTTTAGTGCTCAGTATGTCTTTGCTAACATCAAACTCTGATTACTTACGTTGTACTGGAATCAAACAACCTTTTTGTAATTGTACATAAATGCCTCATAGTCAGTACTCGTACCCAGAGTTGGACCTTTGCCCTGATCTGCTTCTTGGTTAACTATCCTTGAATGTCCTTTACAGCTGGAATGAGAGTGTGGGTGTTGCATCCTCATGTGGGAAAATCTAAAACTTTCCAAGATGCCAAGTTTTGACTGGGCTGGACCAGCTGGATGGGTTGGAGGGTGTAGGCAGAGATCCTGAGGATTATATGGGTAACCCTGAAACTAATGTGAGCGACTGAAATACATGTCATTCAGGGCCAAGTCCACAGCTGCATAATCCACTGTGGATCTAATTTTTTATCCTCAGTTTGTCTCATGGGTTGTTATGTGTTTAACCTATTGATGTTTTAAGAAGTGCATTATGGGACAAGGATTAGCTTGTTTTTCCCCTTAGGGAAAAGAGACCCGTCTCTGCTTTTTGCAGATGATGTGGTCGTCTTAACTTCATTGAGCAGCGACCTTCAGCTCTCACTGGGGCGGTTCGCAGCTGAGTGTGAAGTGGCTAGAATGAAGATCAGCACCTCAAAGTCTGAGGCCATGGTCCTCAGCTGGAATGGGGTAGTGCGCCTACTCCAGGTTGGGGAGGGGGTCCTGCCTCAGGTGGAGGAGTTCAAGTATCTTGGGATCTTATTCACGAGTGAGGGTAGGCTGGAGCAGGAGGTCGACAGGTGGATTGGGGCGGGGTCTGCAGTCTGTTGTAGTGAAGAGGGCGCTAAACCGGAAGGTGATGCTTTCGATTTACCGGTCGATCTACGTTGTGACCCTCACCTATGGTCACCTATGAGCATGAATGAAGGAGGTCGCCGGTAGAAGCGGCCGAAATGAGTTTCCTTCTCAGGGTGTCCAGCTCAGCCTTAGGGATTGGGGGAGGAGTTCAGACATCAGGGAGGGACTCAGAGTACAGCCACTGCTCCTCCATGTCCAGAGGAGCCAGTTGAGGTGAAGTGAGTATCTAGTGAGGATGGCTCCTGGCACCTCCCTGGGGAGGTGTTTTGGGCATGTCCATCTGGGAGGAGACCTCAGACGCAAGGATTCCCCAAAAGATGGTGGAAGTGGCTGAGGAGGGGCTATGTGGGCTTCTCTGCTGAAGCTGCTGCCCCCACAACCTGGACCCAGATAAGAGGAAGCCAATGAGTATGAGTAAGAAGTATGAGTTATAGAAAGACAATTTTCACACAGTATTCTATATTAATTTGTTTTATTCATTATCCAGCAAACAAAATTCAGTGGATATATCCTGATTGTGTTACTGTTTATCCACATGTATCAGCATTAGCACTAACATTTGCTTTATATCTTTAACTTTTGAGGTAAGTTATGATCCACAGTCTGAATCACAATGTTTCTCACCTCTTTTTTTCCACTATCAAACTATTTCCTCCAGATTTCTCTGATTTCAGGAAATTATTAATAATAAATTATTATAATATTTGGACAATGTCTAGATAAAACAAACAGATCCACTTTTCAGTTTGCAGCTACAGTGATTCCATTAATCACCTGTACTGTGGCAGCCTATTTTTACTCACTAGAGTTTTATGAGTGAAGCAAATTTTTACACTCATTACACCAAGTCAGGTCCTCAACTGACAGCCTGGTTCTGCAGCGAAAACATCACGTTACACACAGTCTGCACCTAAATGTGAACTAAAACTGAACACTTTATATTGTATTACTACAAATGGACTGAAATAAAATAGTAAAGCACTGCCTCACTTATTCCCTACTGACCTATCAATAATGCATCAAACCTATAAAGATATTTTCTACAGTTTAATGAGACATTAGCTGTAAAACACTAAATAATTATGCTAATAAGTAGGCCTTTTAAAACAAACCTGAACTGATGGTGCTATTTTTTTTTTAATGACACAGTTCATACCTCAGTCAAGTACATCGTTTAACAAATTAAGATTGATTACAATCTAAAACTGTGACATCTCTATACTTTATATTGTATGTACTCTATTTGTAGATATTTGCACCAGCTAGCACTTTTCTACCAATGTTTCTAACATGCACGTCAATGATATAATATAAAATAAGGTATTTGTAAAACTGGCCTATATTACATTTAGTAGAAAAGATCATTATTTTAGGTCTTAAACCTTTTCATGCGTGAGTTGTTTCCCTTCTTTCTCTTATAGTCAGTGAAAACTTTTTTTTTAATCAAATCACAGTGAATGCAAATAATATATTTGAACTGTTGATTCCATATAAAACAATATATGTGTCTTTGTGGCCTTGGGTGTGAGAGCAGCTCTTTCGAGGAAATCGAGTTTTCCTTGGTGTTTTTTTTTTAAACAGGACGATGCTGCTGTCTGGGTGATCCACTGTATGGAAGCTGTAATGGCTTCATAATCACAGCGATAAATGTAGCAGTGGGATTATATAGGCAACACACCCATGACTCAGACACTTCCAGACACACGATATAAGCACACAGGTGGCTGATCTCTGAGGTGAGGGCAACACCTCATTTGAAACACACCGAGGCTAACACACACATCTATAGAGCCAAGCTGCAGCTGTGTCCTGTTTAGACACACATGTGCTTGGACCACAGACTCAAGACGTCTCATTCCTATAACGTGAGGCAATAGCACAGGTGTCGGGCCCCCGAGACCCCTGGGATAGCCGGAGGTCCAAGCTGTTCTGTTCTCAGCCTGGGATCCCCCCCTTGAGTCTTGATCTTCAACACACACCCTGAACAAAAGCAGCACATACTCTTACATTCAGCTCCAGTCCCACCACTGACTGGTCATTAGGAGCTCTGTCTTACTGGTCTGGATGCTGTCAGATCCCTGGCACATGTGTGTGCACGTGTTCGGTGAAAATGATACATGTGCGTGCAGAAATTAGCTCAGAGTCTAAACACATTAATTCTAATATAAACCCAAAGCAGCCACAGCAGATCTCCTTGAGAAACAAATCGAGTGACAACAAATCACTGATGTTTGTCTGAACGTCATCTGTTTTTATCCGTCCACTCCATCTCTCTCTTTAGCTCACAAAGCATTTTAAGAGGATGAGTCAGAGGATTTTGTTGTTATAACAGGGTACAATATATTTGTGAAGGTTCAAGTGATGTTTTTACAATTGGGATGGTGGTTATCTCCATGACAGTAGGTGTTTAAGCCTGTCAGAGTCATTTCTGTATTTTATTCTCGTCTACATTCAGCTAGAGTTGGGTCAGTTTCCAGTTTTTCCAGTCTAAACTAAAACTGGTTTGATTTATGATTACTGGCTGAACCCACACTTATTATAATGATGAATTAAAAATGAATTAAAACAAAGTCTACTGTAATGTGTAAAAGGCTTAGGCCCCTCTAGCTTTGTTGTTTTTGCAGGGTTGAAGTGAACATGCACATTTATTTCTTATTTTCTTTTCATCAGTGTAATAAAATATAGGAAATATATGCACAGCCTTGAAAGACACATAAAAACTGAACTAAATGGTTTGTAAATGTTAAAGTGCATTTAGTGTGACCTCTGACCCTGTGGAAAGAAGCAGTCTAAGCAATTAAAAATATCTGACATGTGATGAAGTAAACCTGGTATAAAACATTAGAAAATTAATCCAATAAATCTTATGTTGTTGGAAAAGAAAACTTAAAGATATATTAAATTTAAAGGGAGGTCACACAAATACTACCTCTTGGGTTTATAGATGTTTTTTTTTTATCTTTTTTTTTTTTTTTTATCTTGAAACTATTATTTTTACTGCAGTACATACTGTACTTCCAATATGTCCTTAATACAGAGACTGACAAATGCACACGTGTGGTTATAAATCAAGCTAGTTTTGTATTAGCAATGAACAATATTAAAACCATAATATTAAAATAGTTTATGAAGAGACTAATGGAGCCATCTGACAAGTCACAATTTACAACCAAGCCAAGGCCGACAACATGAAGGAGATCAAATGTCTGTAGAGTGAGGGGGGGGGGGGGATACCAACAGCAACAGTTCATGTGTTTTTTGGGGTGACAACAAGTTGAGCATCCTAAATCTGAATCTGAGAGCATCGACCAAAGCCTTTACACACTGGGGACATGAGTCTATGTCCAGTGCATAGGTGAAAGCTCAAAGCGTGGATTAGATTCATTAAATATTTTCCACTTTGGAGTGTTTGATGAGTCAAGGCCAGCATCAGTGGTTCGGTCTTGGCTCAATATCAAAATATGTAACACACACCCCGCTCTACCTGCAGCAGTTGATGCCAATTAATGGAACCAGTTATTAAATACATCTATCAAAAAAAAAAAAAAAAACATACTCATAACATTATATTATCTTGCATTCCAACTATTTATTGTTAAACTAACTGACTTAGAAATTAAATTAACTTGGCACAAGGATACAATTTATTACATTTAATAACTACAGTTTACTTGTAAAGGGTTTTAATAAAAATCCCTTTTTTGATTCATTTATTTTGGGCAACAGTCCATGTGTCCTATTCTGGGCTTAAACTCAAGAACCCCTTCTGTATACCCTTATTACATTTTGTTTTTAATCTCATTTCATAATTGCCCTGTTTCAAAATGTTCATTAGAAGTGAGACTTTTTGTGGGACCAGAAGGGGATTTAGAAAGCTGATCTCACTGAGTTCAGTCAGGAGATCTAAACACTCTCTCATAGATATCTAAACATCATCTACCGATGTTTATTTACTCTGCCTGAGTCCTCCTCAGGGCATACATTTGAGGACCCTCTTCGTCCTCAAGGCTGAGCCCCTCGAGTCTCAACCTCCATTATCCCCTCCCCTCCAGGGGAGCTGAACCTCATTTCCCCCCTGGGCATCATGTAGAAGGGAATAGATCTTCAGGAAATGAGTCCCAAGAAAAATGTGTCCAAGAAAAACACGTGAGCTGGTCAGACCGAATCCACCAGACGAGAAGGTCTGAGCCCGTTTGTGGGAGTCAGTAAAAAAAGGGCAAACAATGTTTAGAACTAGTATTTACATTTTGTAATCTGTCTTCAATTTGTCTCTGTCTCTTTCATTACATGCAGATTCTTTGTCATTTCCTCCTTTCTTTATGAACATATTCACATCTACCACCTTCATACACCCACAGTTTGACTCCTTTGTTTATATTATTCTGGTCAGGACTTTTGGGTCCAGTTATCAGACACTGGAACTTTTTAGCCTCATATTGCAATGCCCCTATTTATAGTGTTTATTTTTATTTTTTGAAAATGTTATTATTAATCCACCACCACCACATTGTATATTAGTGCTTACAATTAAGAGATGACCAAGTATAATTAGCTGCTTCTTTACCAGCAAGTATTATTAACTATAGAGGGCTGGGTTTAATGAAGGCAGTCTATAAAAACCATCATCTGATTTGCTTTTGGACTTTATACAGTATATATAAATGAAGATAGAGTGAAACAATTGGTAGCTGATCAGTCTGGGCACAGTTACAGCCCCCTGTTTTTTTACCCTTTACTTCAGTGTGTTATCTTTTCTTTTTCTATTTTTTATCATTAAACATCAAATCAGTCAGGTCAGATGATCTCAGAACAGCTGAAACACTGCTGATGTCCAGTGTAGAAGGGTTAGAATACAGTGTTGTATCATCAGACACTTTTTAAGCTCATACAACTGTTAATTCTATCACTTAAAAGTAAGCAGGGGTTTTCTTTAAGTTTCCTTTTTTGTACTCCTACTTCACTTTTTGTGCAAAAGTATGCATCTTTATCGACATTATTATGATAACTTACCCCTTCCTCTATTTATGTTTCTGCTCCACAGTCAAGTGAGTCTATTCTGAGCAGGTACTAAAACACACAAATACGTCCGCATCAGTTTTTGTTGCAGTCAAAATCCTCACATCCCTTAGCAGCCAGCATCAGTGACAGTGTCATGTGACTCAATAGATGTTTGTGGACATAAAGATCAGCTTCTCGTCCCGTGTTGATGACATCAGAGGATGCTGTCCACACAGTTCAGCGTGTAAGACCCACAGTTAAAACCTGTAATAATGCAGTATACATGAGGGTTTAGTTTTAAACAAAATGATTTTGATCTGAGATTGATTTGATATTTGATTTCATTACAGTTTGAGCTTTGATCACATTTTTCACTAAGAGATATAATTGTTGTTCATGTTAGTTATTATGTAAAGTTATGTAGTTCTGTCAATTCTGGATGTGGATATTCTAATAATGAACCAGTAAGAGGGTTCTGCATACAGTTTAGAGTATTATTTCTCAAGATGTGCTGTCATACTCCAACATTTTATTGTACTTTAAATACCACTAAGCAAAGTAGGGATAATTCAACCAAACTGAAATGAATTAGAAATCCAGATGAATTAGGATTGGAAATATGTGTCAATATGAGGAGTGAGTGATGATTTTCAGCCTTGTTCTGTACAGTAATTGAATGGGACAAGGTTTGGAGACTATATTAAATTTACTTTTACTGGAAATTCTTCATAATCAGGGAATTCTGGAAACAAGACGTGTATAGGTGGAAGAAAAGTTTTATCACAAAATTGTCAATGTGTTTCATTACAAAGTGTTTTTCACTGCAAACATCAACATCATTTTCCTGCCGCCTGTAATAAATGTCACATTAGGTTTTTGTTTTATCAACAAAAGGAAGTAACTTCTGTGCAGATTTACCTTTTATCAGTAACTGAGCCTTTACATGCCTGATATGACATACTGTGTCTAGTTTTTGTAGACATACAGATGAACCAACAGAGGGAGCTTCCGGCCAGTTGTTTATTGATTTATTTTATTCCTCTCAGAGGTCAGAGGTTTGCTCACAGGGCTGTGTGTTCCCATCCTCCTCTTAGCGGGTCATTCCCAAATGGTCGTCCCCAAGGGATGGTCTGGGCCCAGATACAATTTATGGTGTCAGACAGAGGAACTTTTAATAGATCTGTGATTTTGGAATGAGAAAGGCAAACACACCCACATACACACTGGGAGAGGGCAGAGGAACGTTATGGGTCCTGCATTGTGTTCAGTGTGAGAGTTTTCCTAAAATGGGTCAGATGTCATTAAGGCACATGCAGCAGAGTAAACATGCCCATGACATTTGACCAAGAAAGCATTTAAGAAATCAGGACAGATCACACACAACCTCTCACAGCATTTCCTGTTAATTTGGTACGATCATAACCATGTTCAACGTACATGAGAATTTTATGTATTTTAGTTAAAGTTTAAATTTAAACTTTTGCATCATTGGGCAAAAAATCCACAATCACCTTTGATTATAATGTGATTCAATTGGTCTGAGAGGATATGAGAGTTCTGCTGATGATGACATTAGCAAACTGAATTTCCAAGGTAAGTGATGCACATTGTTGTAGGTGTAGAGAGGCACCGAAAGAACTGAAGAGTGAGGAATAACATTTATCACACATACCTCACACACACACACACACACACACACACACACACACACACATACAAGACGTATTTTTTTCAAGCAGCAAAACTATTGGTTGAATTCATACCAAACCGGGTTTATAGATTGACCCAGAATAGATGTGGTTACATTTTGGGAAGAGTAGATCAAAATTAACATTTTTCATGAATTTTTAAAATCTTTTTTTCTTCTCTCATTTACTTAAATCAGGCAAAATTTCAAATGTCTATAAAAACATAATTTTTATTTCAATTTACCTCAATTTACTTGGTACATACTGTATATAGAGTCAGTTAATTTGCCAACATCAGCACACGCATCGACATGATGACATCAGCTGGATCGATGCCAAAATAAGCTCTAACAAGTGCGAGGGGCGGGGTTTGTTGTGCATGGAACCAGTTGTTTTAAAAGGCCTTGATGTAGAAATCGGTATGTTGTGGCTATTATCATAGATGTAGGCAACTGAGACCTATGCTAACTTAATAACATAGTCAGCTAATGTTAGTAAGTAACCAGATCATGTCACAAAACAGATTCAACACAAACTTCCTGTTAGTACTTAAGTATTCTGTTGTGAACCTATAAAAGCTGATGATGTTGTAACTTTTTGTTTTCTCTTTTGGCCTTTGTGAAGTGTTCTATAAAAACACATGATGAATATTGTAAAAAAAAAAAAAAAAAGAAGATCGTAAGATATACTGGACTATGGTTACACATAAGGTGAAAGGTTACGAGATGGGGGGGAGGGGGGGTAAAGAATAAAATGTTAAACTGCTTTTATCGTTCTCTTTGATGAGTGAGTTCATACAGTACAAAAAGAAATGTGTTTTCTTTCTTTGTGTGACCATATCTATGTAATCTGATAGTTTTATTATATTGTGGTGATTTATGGCATATTATAGTGTGTTTAATTCACTTTGAGCTGTCTTAGAATTCAGTTAGAAGGGATATAAAAAAAAAAAAACCACAAGACCAACTTTATGTGAAGAAATATGTTCTGTTGGTTGTAATTTGGATGAACTGACTGTAGTCTTTTTGAGAGGAAATGTGCCGACACCACTTATTTCACACCTGCACTTCTGGATCTTATTATTTAGTTCTAAAGACATCTTCCCCTTCTCAACAGAGCCCTGGTATTTAGTTTAGAGATTTGGTTCACATCAGCAGTAAACCTCTGCGTTCTGTTGGGCACCACTTCTTTGCACATGTCGACTCTCACGTTAGTCATAAAGGAATCTGCCCGATATCTTCCTCACACATTCCTCCAGCTGCAAAGCATGTAACGGGGGCATCCCATTGTCAATGGGAGGTTAATCTTCTGCAATTTAAAAAAAAATTTAAGTCAGATTGGGAAAGAAGTGAAAAAAGACAGTGTCTGGGATGGTATAATTATCTGTCTGAATGCTATATATAACCCCCCCTTTCTTCTGCCCTGTTCCAGAAAGAAAGTGTCATGAGTTTTTCCCTATCATCCATCTTCCCACACCTTAGCCCTACTTACTCCAACGTGAATGTGTGTGTTTTTATGTGTGCATGGTAGTTTATACCTCAAATGAAGTGTGAGGTGATCAGATAAAAACCAGACACCCTTTACAGCCCAGTGTTAGAATAGCTGTTGTTTCATTTCCTTCTAATTTTTCTGTTTTTATAGAGTATGCACTACATGATGTATATGCTTTTACTGCTCGGCCACAAAGAGGCATTGTAATCGTTCGTGTTCATTCAACAATGTAATGGCATTATGTGAAGAATGCACTGATGGATGCAAGTGGCATGGAGCAGAAGCCTATTGAAAATAGATCACCTTGACCTACTTTTTCAAGGTCAAATGGCAACATGTCCTTTCAAACTATGTAATAATCACATTATCTGAAGAATGCATTGAGATATCCACACCAAATTTACACAAAGACAATCTAATGTAAATTATAGGGCAGTAACTTTCAACAGATTTTTATACTATATTTGGCTGAGAAGTATTAAAAGTTCCTCCTGACATGAACACCACCCATCAACCTGTAATTCCTGGGTTTATTTAAACATCCAGCATCAGAAATCAAGAGAATATCCTGAATTTACACTTATGAACCTCCCCCTGCAGCTGTTTCCTCTATCCAAAGTACAGTATAGATCACAGGTGTCAAACATGCGGCCTGGGGGCCAAATCCAGCCCGCCAAAGGGTCCAGTCCAGCCCTGGGATGAATTTGTGAAATGCAATAATTTACATTGAAGATATGAACAATAAATGGTGTCAAAATCCTCTTAATTCAGGTTCCAGATACAGACCAGATCTAAAGTGGGTCAGATCCAGTAGAATATTATTATAATAACCTACAAATTTTGAAAACTTCAAATTTCTCTTTGCTCTATTGTAAAAAAAAGAAAGAGTTAAATTACATAAAAATGTTTACACTGACAAACTATCTTTTTTTTTTTTTACAAAAAAATGTGAACAACCTGATGAGTTTATGCAATTTTACAAATATTCTGACTATTACTAAATGTTTTTTTGTATTTGTAATAGTTCTAATGCACATGTATAAATGATAAACTGATACATTGAGGCAGAATATTGTTAAAGTTGCACTTGTTATTCTTAATATATTTCAAGTTCATATTATTCTGATTTTTAAGGAAACTTTGTAGATGTAAACATTATCATAATATACATTTTACTTTTTTTTTTAACTGTTATTATTTTACTGTTCCGGCCCACTTGAGGTCATGTTAGGGGGAATATGGCCCCTGATTAAAATGAGTTTGACACCCCTGGTATAGATTGTCTATAAAGGTGGACATGCTGTTTCTCACAGGCAGATGAACTACCATGCGCTGCTTCTGTAAAAACTAAATTAACAGTGTCTTAACAGGAACTGGTCATCGTACAGATCAGGTGGTAATTTTACATGCATGAGCTTTAAAGGTTCAGTGTGTAAAATTAAGGATGTATGAATATCTAAGTGTGAGAATAGGATATAATGCTCAGAACTATGTTTTGATGTATGTGTTTCTACATCTATTTTTCTAGTTTTCTATAACAGGACAGAATATACTCCTTTTTCTTTTTTCCCCACTTTATACCTGGTGGCATCTAGTGCATTTTCATCACCTATTATGTGTAACTTTGGACCAGAGTTATTATCCCCTCAACAAAAATCCTAGAATAGACAAAGCAAATTCTGGTTGTTTCCAAGTTGACCTCTGAATTTTTCGCAGCCACAATATTTAAAGGTTTAATCATTTGGCTGCAATGTCCAGTTTCACCTCAAGTATCACACACTAAACCTCTAATTGTGATAAATTTGTTATATTCAAGACACATTATGTTACTGTGGTTAATGTTAAAACCCTCCAGAACTGTAGTAAAAACTCAATATTGTTTTAATAGCATTGAATTATAGCTTTGTTAGCAATTATTCACTTCACCCAGTATTGATGATATAGTGAGAATGCAACTTCTATATTTTCTATTAGTTAATTTATTTATGCTCCCCCTCTTTCTCTACTGATCTCCTTAAATCATACTTTACTTATGAATAATCAATAATCCCAATCCTTGAATTTAAGGTGAATTGCTCTTTAGTGCTCATAATTCCATTGATTTACCCAAATAGCAAAAATAGGGAGAATCTAAACTACCTAATGAAAGGTAGCATCCATTTAATGGCATAGATAATAAGTTTATGACTTAATGAACATTATGGGGATTTATGATTAATCTTGGGTTTGCTGTTCATCTAATGGAGTGCCAAGCTGCCATATTATCTCAAATAATGTCAGTTTTGCATTAAAAAATTTGACCAAATGGCAATAATTGCAAAGTCACTGGTAAATGTGTGAATGTGTGTGTTTGTAAAGGAGTTTTTAATAAAAATTTAGAGCAACAGGAGAGATTTTAGGAGCCTCTGAGATGCACTAATAACAAAAATGACTCCACTGCATATACAGAAGCAGTCATATTAAACAACTTCTGTTTATTTTTATTTTTTTTTTTTATCAATTTGCACAGACTTATACTTCCCCAAAGTGAAAAGTTCTCACAGTTTCAAGTCCTTCTTGACTCTGACTCAAGTGACCAACATTTGTAGGATGTTTTTAAAATGAGAATGTAATTTTTGGATTTATTTACAAAAATAAATAAAAACAAAAAGGAAGCAGCATAAGGAGAGATTTATAAATAGATGCCAACTAAGTTTCCTCCTCTGATCCTGGGACTTGAGCCCAGACTGCTGATTGATGACGAGTCGTATCTCATAATGGAACTCATGAGACAAGAGGTTGAAGGTATGACGTGAGGCACCTGTGACAGAAAGAGGAGTAAACGAATACAGACAGCTACAATTACAGACAAAGCCAAAGGGCAGCACATGTCTCCTGAGCATCATAATCTGGTAAAGTCATGACCGGCCTTCAAAGACACTTAAACAGACATGCGTGTGTTCGGTTTCTTTTTTACAAAACCAGGAAATGCTTGTAAGTTGAGCATCTGGCTTCATATGACCCAGACGATCCTTACAAAATTTTGTGACTCATCCAAAACTGTTTTTTATTTTAGCGGTTCTCATCCATCACATCTGCGTCATAGGCCGATCTTATGACATTTGTGCGTTGTAAGTGTTTATATAGTGTGTCCAGAGTGTGTCCAAGCATCCAGTAATCTGTGGTTTGTTGTATTGATGGTGTGCGAACGTTTCCTTCAGCAGAGACAGGATGGGAAAGAAGACCAACAAAAGAAGGGAAAGGGGAGATGCAATGGGATGTGAGAACAGTTTTGGAGCGGAAGGGAGGAAATGCTGAGTGGAAGCAGTGTGAGTAGATAAGAATGGGGAGTATAGGTAGAGAGGAAATGAAGCCATGGATAAGTGGAATTAGTAAAGGGTGGAGTGGCGAGGAATTTGGCTTATGTTAATCCAAATGTATAGAACAAAGATGGTCTGTTTAATGGTAGTAGACCCAAAGAGTCTACTACCATACTACTACTAGTCTACTACTACTAGAGTAAAAAAAAGATGAATGTTTATAATGAAAAAAACATCTAAAGGTAACGGGGTTGACATCACACACCTTCAGCTTGCTCTTCATGTTATTCTGAAGGTATGAATAAAAAATAGAAACATATGCACAATTTTCTTAAAGATAATCATTAAAAAAAAAAAAAACCTTTGTGCCATTTTTTTTCATCAATATCAAAGGAAATTAAGTAATTGTGCAAAGACTTGACATTTTTCTCATGTCTACAAACTCACTGCATCGTCTTGTGCTTCTGTATGTTTTAAAGATGAATGGAAATCCAATATCAACTATATTATGGCAGACAAGCTTTGATACACTAGTAGATATACACTAACCATCCAGCTAACCACCAAAAAAAAAAAAAAAACAGTCCCACATGCAATATTTGGTTCTGATTCCAGGAGACATTCAGTGGATTTAACAGCACAAATAGTTCTGATCCTTCCATGGGTCAGTACTGCAGTGGTTCATAATGTTGGAGCTGGAACAGGTTATTTCAG
>JAPSES010000019.1:4342274-4373273 GCA_029822895.1 Maxillicosta whitleyi | reverse complement strand
TACAACCAGAGGAGCTGCATGTGGATGGTAGAAGTGCGGAAAATGCTGGCAAACTCTGATCGCGATTTAAAAAAAAATATTCATGATCACAATTTACATTAATCTAATCACGATTAACACGTTAATATTCCCAGCCCTATACATAACTTAAATAAGTTTCCTGTGATTTCCTCATATTTTGTTGTATTTCCTATTTTTACCACAGGGGGACACTGGACCACCAGGATATCCAGGAAACTCCACTCACCAGCAAATTCAGCCAGAGGACGCACCATCGGTCTGCAAAGACTTCACATTTATTCATCATCATGCTTTAATGACACTCGCAGGTTACATGTGACACAAATTCTTACACATGTCTTCTTTCATAATTTCAGGGACCCCCCGGAGAGAAGGGTCTGAAAGGACATAAAGGAGATCCGGTATGTCTGTGCTCATGATGATAGGTCAATAAAATCTGTCATGCATGTGTCTCTGACATAGTCTAATACACTTACAAGAACACGCTCAGGCTGGTGTGAACTTTTATTTGTTATTTCTTTCTTTTCAGGCTGACAACAAAGGAGAAACTGGTGTCATGGGATTTCCTGGACCACGGGTCAGCACAGTCACATTTCTACACGTTTTGTCCAGACATTTCTCTCTGTCAGTGGTTATAGTAATTGTTTCTTGCTGTTCTAGGGTACATCAGGTGCAGATGGGATTACTGGACCAAGGGTATGCATGTGTAAAAGATTAAAGAATATAACACATCTGATGATCAGATTGAACTTCCCTTTTTAACACAGTGATCTGTCTTTCAGGGTGATATCGGTGAAGCAGGTCCACCAGGTGGAGCTGGTCCAAAGGTGAGATTCCAACTGACTGTGTTCTGTAATCCATGACATGTACAAACAGAATTCAGAGGTTGCAGGTATTTTCATGTACAAATCAAGGATTTTATTGGGAAAAAACTGTAAGGATGGTACATTCCATCATTATCAACTCATGACATTTCTGTGGTCATTGAGGATAAGATGCAAAATTAATTAAAAATAAGTCCAAATAAGCATTATCATGTGGGTGGAAGATACAACGGGAGTTCAGTCTTTGAAAAGGTATTAGCATGATACTTGTTTGCTTTTGACAAGTTGGAAGAAGGCATTCCCAAAAGGTTTACAACAGGATAGCTATTGTTTGGCCTATGGTTCTCACTCATGGTGCAGTTTTACAAAAGAACTACAAAAAGGCCAATAAACATTACCAAACACATTTTAAGTTATAACTAATGCTAACACAACAACCCTACTGAACTTCTGTACATCAAAACAACACATTTATAAAAAAAATGCCGACTACCCATAATGCACTGCGGCAAATATGCCACAATATGTTCAAAGTTCAGTTTTATTAAAAGTCACACAATCCAATATGGCTACTGTGGCATGACAATATACAAATTAGATGAGAAAATGTCCCCATATCATCAACTTTTGTCATACCCAATATTTTTCTCATTTACAGTATGCATTTATCTCTAATCACTTCCAAGCTACAGCTTTGTAAATTAAACTCAGATGCCTAAAGGCTTTAATTAACACTTTTCTGAACTTAAAATCGGTCATTCATGACACTCATCTAAAATCTGTATGTATGTATTTTTAGGATTTCATCCTTAATTGACACACTGATAGTAGAGTCAACTTAATTTTCACCTGACTTGACTTGACTTTGACTTGAAGCAGATGATCTGACAAGTCATCCTGCTCTGAAACCGACTGAGAGGTCAGTTGTTCATGGCTAAAACCTGTGATGTAGCTGTGATGTGTTTTCATGGTTTGATCTAATAATAAAAACAACAGTGATGGAAGATGTTTTCATCAGTTCATCGGTTGCTTCAGTAAACACACTATTATACAGTGGTGGAAAAAATACTAGACAAATAAAAGTCATCAAAAATAATGGTTATGCAATCAAATACTAACTCCTGTGTGTATCATGTGACTAAAACAGACAGAAAAGAAAAAAAAAATCTAAAAGCACTGTTTTTGTCAGTACAATGACATAGATATTGATGTAAGAACTGAAGTGATGTTGGTCATTATCAAGAAAACATGGAAAATGAATAGATATCAGCTCTGAAATTAAACTATTATGAGCTATTTTTGTTGTTATCATTATATTTGTCCAAACAAATGTACATTTAGTTGAACCAGGCATTAAAATGAACAAGAAACTGAAGAAAACAAGGGTGGTCTAATAATTTTTTCCTATGACTGTATACTGGGATAATATTCCACGATAAGTAAAAATACTCTCTTCCAAAATGTATGTCATTAAACATGTCATATGCAAAGTACAAAAGGCCAAATGTTAGTAAAAGTGTCTTAAGTTATAGAGTTGCTTAAACAGTACAATGCCCCCTCAGTACAGAAGCTCAATATATTCCACTACAGACGGTAATGTAAATGTTTGAGACTACTGCTAAGTTAGTTTCATTTTGTCTTAATTTTGGTTTGTGTGAACAAACACACAGAAACAGTTACATCTCACCTATAGGTAAGACTTCATATGACTTGTGAATTGTTTGACATGAATTATAATTTGACTTGTATTATTTGGCTTTTATCAAAGACTCGACTTGACGTGACTTCCTTGATCCGTGGAGATTTGAGACTGCCCCCCACCTCATTTATAATAGAATACAATACAATACAATACAATTAGGGCTGTCAAAAGATTGATTTTCTTAATCGCAACTAATCTCACAAATTTCATAGTTAATCACGATTAATCTTGATTGACTTTGCATGTGTAAAATTGATATTTTGCAGTAAGACCATTTGAATCTAAAGTTAAACCCACAATGCAAAGTATTTCTGACCATTGTGTCTTAAATCGGAATAAAATGAAGACAGACAAAGGCAGAATTTACCTTTTGGGCTTTTTTATTTTCAAAAAGAGTGTAGAGAAAGGAAAACAAGTATTAAGAATGAATGACTGGCTACTTTGAGAAATTATAAATAAATGAACACAAGAAAGCTTCTGCTCGAGCTGCCTATGGATGTATAGAAGGAACAAAAGACTAGCAAACTCCAAATAGCGCGTTTAACCGTCAATGAGTTAAATTAATACAACCAGAGGAGCTGCATGTGGATGATAGAAGTGCGGAAAATGCTGGCAAACTCTGATCGCGATTAAAAATATTTGTGATCACAATTTACATTAATCTAATTGCGATTAACACATTAATATTCCCAGCCCTAAATACAATACAGTCTTTATTTTGTCAGTAGGAGTTTGTTATACACGTAAACATGCACCACACATCGAAATTCGTCTTCTGCCTTTAACCCATCACTAGACCATCATGCATCACAAACTGAATACTAGGAGCTTACCATATTAGGTTCCCAGGGAGCAAATTGGGGTGCCTTGCTCAAGGGCACATCAGCCAACAACCTTCCACCAGTCCAGGGAATCAAACCAGCAACCGACTCTTCAGCCATTTAGGCCGTGTCTGTATAAACCCCAGTTACCATTATTTTTATTTCCTCTTTCAGTGTTCGTTCACACCAAGTAGATGTGTTTACTGCTGAACTGATTATCATAGAAGTCTAGTGTAAAATAACAGCTGACTGGACGATATCAAACCACTTTAGTGTTTACCCACAGAGGCCAGATGAAAACACGGGCACTGATATCAGATATTATCAGTTATTCCAGGGACATGGTGTTTGTTGTTGTTAGGCTAGTCCTCAATGTCACAGGAGTCACAGTATTAAAATTGTGGGTTTGAATCCAACCAAAAAGAGATGTGAGAAATGACACAATGAAGGAACCAAGTATAAAGACAGAAAGAAAAGTGGTGATTTTGAAGCCATGTGGGAATGTCCAGCGTGTCATCACATTCAACTGTAATGATACATGAAACTACATCTGGTGAATACTGATAAACTGACCTCAAGTGTGTTTCAGGGGGAGAGAGGTGAAGCTGGAGAGCTGATTTCATCTGGATCCATTTGGCCCATTTGGTCTTCATCAGGTACCTTTCATAATAACAGAAAAGCACATGAATGTTCAGCTGATAGAAAGGGAATAAAAGGATTTCACTCTGTTCCTGATAAAAATCAACAAGTACTCTCACACAAATCTTTGCTGAGATGAAGTGAAACCCTGTGAGGAAGTCATAACAGGCCCCTTTGACTTATATTTGCAAAAAAGCAAGTGTTCAGTGATTCTGATCCTAAGGTAACATCATGAGGAAGCATGATGTAGAGATGATTTTGTCCCAAATTAAAACAGTTAAGGTACAGAGAACTGGACTGTAGTAGCTGTTGTTTTCCATTGTCTCTAATGGTCACAATGAAGAGGTGTAATATCCAATTAGAATATAATAAATACTAAAATATATTGATGATGGTACAAAGGTGGGAAGACCTGTAGAATACTTCAAACACAAAAATGTATTCTGTTATTATAGTGATATGTATAGTTGAATGTTTATGTGGGTTTTTTTTTTTTTTATATGTCTATAGGTTTGTATGTATGTTTTGGTGAAAAATGACAATTATATTACAAATTAAAATTTGCAAAGGGATCCAAAGGAATACATTTTTCATACAGCTGACAGCTAAACAACTGAGCGTTGTTAAAGAAGGGGTAGGATTAAACAAGTTTACACTTCCCCCACTCCTTTTCAAATATACATACACATTAGCTTTGCTAATCTCTTGTTTTTTCATTAGTATGACACAGAATAAATAGAACTTTATCATTAAGGACGATAATTTAATGCCTTATGTTGTATAAATGTTAAATGGGGTGAGGTTTAAAAAGTTTTCATTTGTTTTTGAGAAGTAATTATTGAATTTGTTTTGTTAATTGCTGACATACTTGACAAGTGTTTCTTTTTAATTATTATTTAACTTTATTTATTTTTTCCTTAAATTTGCCAAATGTTCTGTGTATCTGCTTTGCCATTGCCTCTTTGTATTCATGAATTGTTTCTGCTCTTTCCTTTTACTCAAAACACAATAAACAAACCAAATATGCAAATCAAGTCATTAAATATTATAAGTTTTCATGTTTTCTTGAATTCAGTTTTATTTCTAGCCCTAATGTGGGATTATTTTGTTTATTTTTATTGCATATTTGAAATAAACTGAAGTGAATTCTAACAGGAACAGTGTCGGTGAAGCTTGAACAGAAGCCATCTGTTGCACTGATGTTCCTTCTACTCGTTCTTGTCTTTTAAAGTTGGTCCTCCTGGCCTTCCTGGAGAACAGGGTGCAAAAGGAGAGAGGGGCCCGGTAGGGGACCAAGGCTTGCCCGGACCTCCAGGACATGCTTCCTCTGACTCACAACAACATGGTCCGTAAACTATATAAGATATACTGACACTTTACTGATAGATAGTAGAAATAGTCATGATTATGGGATGGTATTTTTAGTATGAAAGTTGTGATATGTGGATGAGGATGATGCAGTTCTTATTTTTATATTTCAACAACATGTATCAACAATGAAAATTAGAATAGTTGCCTTTAGATAACATGCATACATCTACTTTTCAGTTTCCAGTTTTAACACATATGCAGCCGTCATATTTATTTTTCAAATTCATCTTTTAATTTAGTAGTCCACAGTTAACCGCTAATTAAGAGTTTTGCTTAAATGTGCCTTTCGCATTTTTCATTTTGTGTCTTTTAGTATTTGATTTGATCGGTCCATTTGGGTATAAAGGCGACAAAGGTGAGAAGGGTCTCCAGGGGGATCCTGGACCATCTGCCCTTATTCCTGGACCTCCAGGCTCAGATGGACGCCCAGGGTCTATGGGTCCACCGGGACCTAAAGGAACATGTGAGTGACGCATTAGATCAGTGGACTCCTGCCGCCCCCCCTACAAGTTTTTTTCTGAGGGGGGTTATAGCGCTTGGTAGATAACACCAACCTCATCTCATCATTATCCTCCTTAATATTCTTAATGTTCCCCCTCCAAAAACAACTTATTGTGTGTGTATGTGTGTGCGTGTGTGTGCGTGCGTGTGTGTGTTGGGGTGGGGGAAAGACCTCAATGCAGAAGACCGAGGTGGGTGGGTTGGGGGGTGCAGGAGACATACATTCACCATAGAGATCACATGCTGGTAGTAGGAAGCAGCACTAGAAAAAAAGTTTCATCTGATATGGATACTTATACATTAAATAACAGTGACAAATGCCCCCCATTTATGCCTCAGTGCCCCCCCTCTCAGCTAACTCCTTCCAAACACCCCCCCCCCCAATGTTGTCCCAATGCCCCCACTGTGAAACGCTAAGTTAGATAATGAGCATGTGTCCATACTTTAATTTCATATTTTATTCCACTGGTGTTACAGTTTCTTGGTTTAATATTTAATTTCTCGGTTCTTCTAAACTGTCTGCGTACTGCCATGTTTTTCTGCCTTTCAGGGTCAGAGTATTTTAAAGGAGCTCCAGGTGGGAGAGGACGGCCCGGCAAAGCAGGCATCAAAGGGCCACAAGGTACAGTAGACATGTGAATTCTGTATAGTAGGTGTTCTCAACAACAGAACATGTGGATGTTTGGAGCTGTTAATAGTGCAAAAAAGTTGCATTCAAGACATTCAAGTCTGCACTAATGCACTAGTGTATAAAGATAAACTTGAAAAAAATAAATAAAACCACAATTCTAAAAATGTTCGGAAGCTGTCGAATATTAAAAAGAAAAAAAAACGATGGTATAGAAACATAAAAAGTAAACAGTTCAAAGAACTTATAGGAATGACACAAATTAATTCTTTGCCTAAATTTGATTTATTTCTAAATCTACCTCTTTTACCATACTTCTAGTTGTACCTCTGAAACATCACACATGCTATTCAATTATTTAACATATTCTACACCTGATCTGATTTCACATGCGAATTCTGCTAGAAAGTTTGGCACTTTTATAATTAAAAATAGCTTTTTTTGTTTTGTTTTTTGTATTTGGTATTTGTTTTCATTTTTTCCATCATTTTCTGAATGGTGTGTGGTTAGCTATGGAATGACTCGTATACCTTTTTGCCCACAGGCACAGTATGGTTTGCCCCTCATTTTAATTTCACCTGATGTGTGGACTAACTGGTGTGTTCATTTAGGTGACCATGGTACCTGTGAGTGCACCACTGTACACTCTCCAGCGGGGTCCGTTGGACCTGCAGGGGAATATGGTGATGCTGGTATGACTGGAGAATTCGGTCAGGAGGGTAGTCCTGGAGATCCTGGACCCCAAGGAGTTGATGGATCACCTGTAAGAATGAAATGTCACTATCATGTCATCATTTCATATAAAAGTCTCTTCTGTTGCCTTTCACCTTTCATTGTTATTTCTTTTGGTTATTTTCTAGGGAACTCCTGGTTTGGAGGGTCAACCAGGCCCAAAAGGCAAAAAAGGCGACACAACTGTGGCCTTACAAAAAGGTGAGTAATATGTTTATCTCATTCTGTCGGTTACAAATGCAATACGTCATAGTAGTTGTTTCTAGGTCTGGATTAATATAGAAAAGTTTGGAAAAAGAGTAGACTGGCATAAAGTTTGAAAAGTGTAGTCTGAACACAAACATTCATGTTTGACATGAGGCATTTTTAATACAATACAAAACATGTCATAATTGAAGGTTTTTATACAGTTCGATGATTTAATGTCCAATTGAGTACAATTATCATATTACTCTAAAAAAGCATTACTGAGTAGATATCTTTATGGAGACATAATCACAGGTCATGTGTTAACTAGTATTTAACCACAACACAAAATAACACTCTTTGCATGTAAATTGCTTTTTGAGATTCAATATTGTACTGTAGGCATCGTATCAATATTGAAGTGAATTGATACGTTCTCACACTTCTATTTTCTAACAAAAAATTATCCTAACCTATCCTAAGTAGTCTTATTGCCAAAACTGAGTTACAATGCTGAACCTTACAATCATCTGTGGAAACATAATGGAATTAAAATACATGAATCAGCCCCTTGTGTTCCAGCTGTTACATAGGCCTTACTTCCAGTTCCACACTAGTGATACAAAGTGGACTTAAAAGTATGATGATGATAGCCTGATGATAACGTCTGCTGTCTGGATGCATATGTGTGATCCATGTGATCTTCACAGGTTATCCTGGTGATGCTGGCATTAATGGAAGAGATGGTGAATCCGGAACAATTGGAGCTCCAGGTCCAGATGGTCTCCCAGGTTTTCCTGGCAGCCGAGGTCTTCCAGTGAGTCCTTTACAAAATAACACTTTCATATTGTGTGCATTATTGTTCATTTTATTGACAGAGTGAGTGCAGAATCATTTCCATTTATCTGATACTCCCTTGTCTCCTTTTTTTCCTCCCATATTATTTTAGTCAAATGAGCGTAACAGTATGAATATTTTACTTCTTCATGTCAACAGGGGGAAGGTCCCTGGGGAGAACGTGGAGACAAAGGTTTCCCTGGCTGGCCTGGTCGACCAGGTCCACCTGGGCTGAGGGGACAACCAGGTGATGTCCTTGGGGGTGTCAAAGGCCAACGGGGTTTACCTGGTGATGATGGTCATGCTGGTTATCCAGGAGTTGCAGGAACTCCCGGTGCCTCAGGTAAGATGCAGCTGACCACACCCTCCCCACTTTTATTCCAAATGGTGTTGACTATTTCTCCTTCAAGGCTTTAGGACTCTACTGTAATTTGTATGTTTACACTCAGTTTCATTTTGCCTCTCTTCTCATAATATACTCTTTAGTAAGTGTCTGTAATGCAAAGCAGCAAATTGGAATGGACATTAATGGCTTGTGACTGAAAAAGTGGGATGCATGATGACGAGTACATTTTATTTTTGTCTTTTCTTTTTTTACCTCCTGTAATCACCTTTATGCAGGGGCTGCATCCTTCAAACCAGCTGCATCTGAGCTCGTTTGAGATAATGCTTGTGCTTTTGAATAACTCTTGTTTCGAATGCCTCTCTCTTTCATTCTCTCTCTCATTTGCTACTGAAAGGCGGCTGTATTCCAACAGCAGATGGAGGACAGTGGGATGTAACAGGTAGCTGGTATCATAAGGTTTTCACCTTGTAGCTCCCTTTGTAACAACTCTTTTATGCTTTGCCTCTGAATCATTTCACTCATGTGCATGATTATTATTGGATTATTTAGAGTTTCATTTAGTTTCTGTGATACAAGCTAATTTATTGATAATGCCATATTCTGAAATACCATCCACGCTGGGCAGCAGACAAAGTCACATGTACCTAATAACCTTTTTCACATACACTTATATCTATTATGGTGTCCTAAAATGTGTCTTTCTTTTCTTAGGTCCTTGTGAGGCTGTAAAAGGACCTCCTGGGTCGCCAGGTGTACCAGGGCCCTTTGGATTACCAGGTTTTCCAGGTAACACAGACAGCCTTTTCCCTCAGATATAAATGAATTGTTTTATTCTGCTATAAAAAAAAAAAAAAAAAGCAACCGCGGCATGATTGCAACGCTCTTTTAGGTGGTGAGAATAGCAGATATTCACATATATGAGCAATCAGCGCATTGTTTTTCAGCAGCAGTGTACCATATACGGCAGTTCACATCAATAAACCTCACAAATCTTACTTGAGAAACTTTTTATAAGCCAGCCAAGCAGCAATACCTGGTTATTAATGCTGCTTAACAAATTATAATACTAGTTATCTGTCATCTGAAGAGAGAAATCAAGGACAAAATAATTAAAACCCATTTTAGTCTTCAACTTACATGGCCTGTCTTTCTTTAATTTCCAACCCAACACTAGAGAAAGATCTGGCTCCACCCATTATCATACTGGGAAAAGGAGGTGAAAGAAAAACCTTTTGTAATTATTTGTGTTTCTTTAAACACACCAAACACAATAACCTTGAAAACCATAAAGCTAATGAGGCAGTGACTGCCTTTGCATTAAGCACAAAATCCCTGCAAATGAAAATGCCACAAAAAATGAAAAAAACGTGAACTTAGATTGAACCAAATCTCTGCAAACTGTTGTCATTTTTAATGTGTTGTTGTGGTTGTTGTTAACTTGAGGTTGTTTTAAGTAGTAAGAAACTATTCAAAATGCAATAATCCAACAGGCTATTTTGTATATATTTGAATGTCATTTTGTATGTACTTCTTTCTATTTTGTGACACTACAGGTCCTCAAGGCCTTAAAGGAGCAGTGGGCCAATATGGAGTTTCAGGAGAGAAAGGAGAACAAGGAGAACAAGGCGTCGGTGGTCGTCCTGGACCTCCAGGTGATAAGAAAACACAGTTATTGTTATCTAAATGTACTGATCAATTGCCAGATATGATGGATTAAAAACAAATGTTATATATTGTCCTCCTGAGGATTGAGTTCAGGATGGCTGGGTATTTTAGATTTCTTTAGCCCAGTTCAATCTGGCGGGTGGCTGTTTCTCAAGAGGTAGAGTGGGCCGTCCAGTAACTGAGGGGTTGGTGGTTTGAATACCGTCCTAGTCATGTGCTGCTGTGTCCTTGGGTGAGACACTTCACACACCCTGCCTCCAGTGCTGCTACTCACACAGGTATATAACTGTTTGGTGGTGGTCCGAGAGGCCATTGGCAAAGATTGGCAGCCATGCTTCTGTCAGTTTGCCCCAGAGCAGCTGTAGTTAATTATGTAGTTTACCACCACTAGAGTGTAAGTGAATGGATTATGGATCCATTGTATGTGCTTTGAGTATGCAATAATTGAAAAGCGCTATATAAATCAAATCCATTATTATTATTATTATTATTGTTGTTGTTGTTGTTGTTGTTGTTGTTGTTGTTGTTAATCTGATTTACTGATAACTATTGTTTTCCTCCATAGGTTTCCCTGGCCCTCGTGGAGAATTGGGGATCCCTGGCACAAAAGGCAGAGTCGGATCTCCTGGTTTGCCTGGAGAGCCTGGCCGGTATGGTTTACAGGGTGAAAAGGGTGTTCATGGAGAAATCCTAGGAGCATCAACTGGACCCCCTGGAGACACAGGACTTCCTGGCCTTCAGGGGGATAAAGGCCATGCAGGAGATCAGGGAGACACAGGTTATCCAGGTCAGCCTCATATTGTAGTCACACATGTAACACAGCCATTAAACAACAGAATATTCATTGATATAAGGTTTGAAAGCAAACAACATTTTGATCAGGTAATTTGTTCTTCTAGGAATGCCTGGTATGCCAGGTATGATCGGTACAAAGGGTCAAAGTGGCCCTCCTGGTCTACAGGGGGAGGAGGGGAGACCGGGACCAGCTGGCAAATATGGATACCCTGGTGATACTGGTGAAAGAGGCCGCCCTGGGCCATATGGTGCCATTGGACAACCAGGTTAGATACACTAATACTACTATTTTTCTCTTGTGATAGCATGTGCACACACAAAAATATCATTCATCACAATTTCCATGTCCACAATTGTCATCCTACTCATTAGGTTTCACAGGAGAGAGGGGGAGTGAAGGTGACCCAGGTCCTCCAGGTCCAGTAGGTTTAAAAGGTATCCCAGGTAACTATGGTGATGAAGGTCCTACTGGAGAAAGTGGCTTACCAGGTGACCTAGGGCTGTCAGGTCAAGATGGACGTACAGGACCTCCAGGAATGAAAGGTTTGTCATACAATACCGAATTAAAGGAAGACTCTAACCACAGAATATTAAAAGGTCACATATTATGTGAAGAAATACATGTGGTGGTTTTGTACTTCCAATGTTGGAACAGATAGTAACAGATTGTGGGAAATGAGGATGTTTTCAGTCAGTCTGAAGCAGATGAGATCATTAGGATTAATGTTTTGAGAAAATCCAAAGTTTGTTACTCCTGAGTATTTCATTACAACTCTTCTACTCCTCTACTCGAGTATCAATTGCAAACATAAACTCAGGAATAGAATATGAATGCAACACAAGATCCATCACAAGCTTTACAAGCTAGCGTAAAACAAGCACATTTGTCTTTATAACGTGCATTTTCCTCCAAATATTTGTCTTTGTAATGTTTGTATTTTTTGGTGGTTCCTCTCGCCAGGTTACAAAGGTTCTCCAGGGATGACAGGTTTTGAGGGGCCCAGAGGCACTACAGGTCTGAAGGGCTTCGGTGGACTGAAAGGAGAAACTGGAGACATGGGTCAAACTGGCCCAAAAGGATTCATGGGTCAAACTGGGGAGAAAGGTCAGTCTGTTTTTTAATTAGATAATTAAGTTCTGTTTTGATACTAGAAAACATATATATATTGGCATATTTTAACTTCCTCTCCACCACCTTGTCACTGTCTTCCAGGTGATCGTGGTCTGACAGGACCACCTGGCGATAAACCTCATATCTCTGCCAGTATTATGGTTGATATGAAGGGACCCAAAGGAGAAACGGGAAAACAAGGAAATCAAGGTTTCACCGGACCAAGAGGTTTGTAGAAAGAAGCTCTGTTTACCTCTGCCATCATGCATTATTTTCTCATGCTCCATTGTCTATGGCCCTGGTTGTTCTGGAAACTGTAATAAAAATTTAAAAAACCAAGCCACAATGAGCAGAGTATATTTTAAGTATTTCTTTAAGAGTTTAATGCATTTGGTTGAGATAAAATATATACAGATCAGGTGACTCTCAAGACAGTTGCAGCCGAGTCAAGCAAAGTATTTTCAGAGCAATTGCATGACTTTGTCCTTAATACGTAGAGACTAATGGATAAAAATAAGTCTGGCAGTCGTTATCATTGATAATCTCTGAAATGGTCTCACTAGTAAAGTGATGCAACAACAATCTCATACAATTTCAGCTCTATGATATAAATTAATGAAAGGATAACTTCAACTCAAGTACATAAATCTTTTCAAGGGTAATAAGGATAATGAGAAATTCCATAATTACATCATTCGACTTCAGTGCCTATTTTTTCTCCACAGGTGTTAAAGGTCTCCCTGGAGTCCCTGGACATGAGGGGTCTCATGGTCTTCCTGGAGACCCCAGTAGTGTCAAGGGACATATAGGAACTCCTGGTGCAGAGGGGCTTCAAGGAATAAAAGGAATGCCAGGCATTACTGGAAATCGAGGAATTGATGGTTTTGTAGGAATGACTGGAGATAAGGTGAGCACAGACACATGGATTCCTGTGTAAAAGTTATGCAAAGAGTTTCCATTTTCTGTATTTTTAATTACTGACTTTTTAACCTTTTAAATAAATTAAGGGAACTAAAGGCAGTCCCGGTGCATATGGTGCAACTGGAGACAAAGGAAACAGGGGAAACAAAGGTACAAACTCAAATATAATTTCCAGTAAAATGGGTAACTAGGCAGTTAAGGTAAATATTATCTTTATCATCTTACAAGGGACATGTTTTATTCAGAAAAGTTTATAGATTGACAATATACAAAAAGACAGCATCAACCACATCAACATTAAAACTTTATGGATATAGATAATGTTTTCGCATTAAAATATTACAGACATTATTCATTTCTCTTACAGGTGAGACCGGTCCTCGCATTGACCTTCCAGGAGTTCCCGGATTAAGAGGAGAAACAGGTTTACCAGGAGACACAGGTACAAACTAGACCCCACACAGCTGTGCGTTCTCTCCTTCTGTGTTTATCAACAGCTACAGTAAATAAAATCCAATTATAAACTCACATTTTGTGAACGTCTGCTACCCTCCCCACAGGACAGAAAGGATTATTTGGAAATACTGGAGACAGAGGCACCTCTGGTTTTGATGGTATTACAGGGAGACGAGGTGCAACTGGTGAAGCAGGTTCTACAGGAATCCCAGGTAACAGATTACCATACACATCCTCAACATGCATACATAACATCACATCATGTAACATAACACCACATTACAACAGATCTTATCTAATTTGTGAAAACATGATATTCTGCAGGATCAGATGGGCAGAAGGGAACTCCTGGTGTCCAAGGTCAAAAGGGTTTTTCAGGTTCTCCTGGGAAAGATGGACACCCAGGCTTTCCTGGCTTTCCAGGAAACAAAGGTATGATAATCAAACCAAACAAGTTTTCGTCCCATTAAACTATGTCTGTTTTGTTAACCATGTTAATTTTATCAATGCAAATGTGCACAGGTTTCCCTGGTCTGAAGGGTCTTTATGGATTAAATGGACTGAAAGGACAAAAAGGTCTCCCTGGAACTCCAGGTATTCACAAATACATATTAATGAGCATAAATTTAAACATTATTATTATAAACATTATTAGTGCTTAGAGTGGGACTTCACTTTCTTTGAATGTAATGTGGTTGAATTTCAGGATGAATTTAAGAGCTGCTATTAATGAAACAATTAGGAATAATGTTCATTTTCATGTGACTAGGATTTATAACAAAATAAGAACTGTACATTCAGTCAGACGTGCCCTGTCATAGTAGCCACAGTACTCATATGAAACTCTCTTATTTACCTTAACTTTAGATTTGTGGTCTGACCTAATCATAGGTTTATCTTTGTGTCCAAGTGAACAGTTGTGCAAAATTTTGTGACATTCTGCAAAACTCACTGGAGACTGACCGTCAAACTTTGTTCTAAAAATGCACCTTGCATGCAGCCAATAAAATGACTGCACATTTTTACTGTAATTTGTGACTATTTTATAAAGTTGTTTGCTACTATAAATGTGAACTTTATTGAATTGAACATTGAACATATTATCAAACATACTTACATAAACATAGGTGTCTGTCTTCTTTAGTACATGATGTACTTCAAAGCAATATCTGAGTGCTTTTGTCATACAAAGACCTCAAGAGGTAATTGGTATATTTGGTCATTTTGTTAGGTTTGGATGCCCCTGGACCAGCTGGAGAGACAGGCCCCACAGGACCAAAAGGAGAGGGCGGTGACCCCAACAACCAGCCGGGTTTTCCAGGCTCAGCTGGTCTGAAAGGCTTCCAGGGGCCCTCAGGTTTGATACCACTACTCAGCATCAGTATGAGTTGTTCTATATGACCTCAAACCCTGCAGATGTCTCACAGTCTTAGACATCTAACAGGGTGAAAGCTAGACAGAAACACAGACGGTTGACTGTAATTTGACTTAAACTTTGAATCTTTCCATTTTTAATTTGTTCAGGTGACCAGGGTCTGCCTGGACCTCCAGGATTGCGTGGCCCCATAGGAGCAGATGGCACCCCTGATAAACCAGGTTTCCATGGAGACCCTGGTTTTGTAGGGGCTAAAGGACATCCAGGTGAGAGGATTTATAAAATGTTTTGGTGGCAGTAAAAGAGGCGATGTCCTTTATCATAACAGCTCAGTGGTGAACACTGCTCTACCTGATGATTTTACTTTATAACTATTGTACAAACACAATGCCATACTGGATGAATTATTTACATGTTCTTAAAAAGAGTTAAATGTGTTCTTATTCATTTGTTGTTTCTCAGGTTTCCCTGGGCCCAGAGGTCTTCCTGGTAGTGATTCTCTACCTGGAGACAAGGGTGTATCAGGCTCAAGTGGGTTTCCAGGAGTCCCCGGTAGGAAAGGATTTAAGGGAGATCAAGGTGCACATGGATACAGAGGACCCAATGGTGTTTCTGGGAAGAAAGGTATGAATGAAATATTGAATCTTTGTGAAAATCTGAACCAATATGATGTGTTATAAGCAATAAACAGTCAAGTTCAATGTGCAAAATATTATTATGAAAGAACAATCGCAGTCTTACAGAGATTCCCTTTGTCCAGATTCTACAGATGTAAGGGAACATACACTTATATTTATACTGTATGTATATTAGTGAAATTTAAATGCAAAATGTTCACTTTACTTGTGTCTCATGAGCCTATCAGGCTTAGCATCAGATCTTTAATAGATATGCTGTGGTGTAGTCAAAATAAATTAAAAAAATAAAATACAATTTTCTATATACATTTCTAGTGTAATAGTTTCATGCTGTGAATTAAAGTATCTGTGAGTGTTATGATATTGAAGCAGAGAAATATTGATATTTCAACCTGACATCTATATACTGGCTGCTTACTCTTTTGTTACTTATTATATTGCTGTGTCTCTGTCAAAAGTCCAAGAAACTATTATATAATTTGAGTCAATGTTGCTAATACTTCATACACTTTATATACTAGTGTTGAAATAACAGTTAAGTCCTTTCAGATCTATTACATTTTTACTTTTATTGCTGTTGGTCCAAGCAGTTTTTACCGTTACCATCTGTGCTCAATCATCATTTAATTTGTTTTCTTACAGGAGTGAAAGGAGAGCAAGGACTGATGGGAATCCCTGGTTCAGCTGGTGTGAAGGGAGAAAGAGGACCATCCGGTCCAAAAGGAAACGCTGGACCAACAGGTAAACTATGTAGTTTCATTACATAATGACTACTAACAAGTTACCTGTGTCGTTTTTGTCTTGTTATTACATCACCCATCTATTTTGCAGGTTCTCAAGGGTTCACAGGAGATCAAGGTCCTATTGGACTGCCTGACGGGCGTCCAGGAATAAAAGGCTCAACAGGACCACAGGGCATACAAGGACCAAAGGGAGTCGCAGGAGAACCAGGACCACGAGGCCCCCCTGGGGACTCTGGTTAGTTACTATAGCACAACATTTATCCTTTCTGATATGTCCAAATGATACATCCAACCCATCAACATAATGGTGTCTTCTCTCACTGTGCAGGTTTCATGGGCCCCATCGGGCAAAAGGGGATGCCTGGTATCAGTGGAAGACCAGGTACACCCGGTTTCCGTGGTATAGCTGGGCAAGTGGGCCACCCTGGTCTGCAAGGGACAGAAGGTATGTGTGACACTGTGAGGAGGTTGAGGCAGAATTTAATAAACCAGAATTAAAGGCCACTAAATACCTCTAAGCATTTATGTAACCAAGAGCTGAGGACTAGCTAAACATCTATTATGTAGTAAGAGGTGGTCACCAGGGTTTTACAGCATTCACGCATTACATCATCAATTGAGTGATGCTTCTAAACTATGGTCATCATATATAACACCAAATTGCAGTGTGTTTACAGTTCTATTATTTGCAATTTAATGCATAACTAACAGTTTGTTTATGTAACTTCTCATTTCTCAATAGGCCACCGTGGCACCCCTGGTATACCTGGGTTACCTGGCATGCCCGGTCGCAGTGTCAGTGTAGGTTATTTACTGGTGAAACACAGCCAATCAGATCAGACGCCCATGTGCCCAGTGGGAATGTCGAAGCTGTGGGACGGTTACAGTCTGCTGTACTTTGAAGGCCAGGAAAAGGCCCACAACCAGGATCTTGGTGAGTCAGGATGAACAATAATTAAGTAAAACTACAATTGCAAAATTCACATCTTGAAGACTACAGGGATAGAGTTGGGTCCGTTTAGACCAAAACATCTTTAATATTATGCTTCATGTTTTACATTTGATAATGAAGGTTGATTATTGTTATTGGTGACTGGTAGTTGGTGATCCAAATTTGCGTAGTATAATTGGAGTTTTGCTTTTAAATATATAACCTACTTTTAACATTTTATCATTGACTTTGTATGTATTATTATGGTCAGATGTTGTGTATTAATGAGTCAGAATATATGATTTTACACGAAAAAGCATAAAATTTACACTATTCTTCAATATGTTCTAGAGATGTGCATACTACACTATACTAGAATAAAAAATGGGTGTAAATGTCAGAATATTAGATGTGTGTTCCATTTTGGCATAGTTCAATAATACAGAATGAAAAACGGTGCTACTGCGCTTCCTAACAGAAGCATTTTGCACAAACTATAGTTAGTCATGCATGACAAATACAGTAAAACAGATTAAATATTGACTGATTGTAATGAAAATTACACTTGTTTTTCATTCCTAACAAATATTTTCAGTTGCGTTTTATGTATTCTGTGACAGTACTTTTATGTATTATTATATATCATATAATGCAAAAATCTTTACAAAGTATAATTTGGTTACTTGTCCTGTTCAGGTTTGGCTGGTTCCTGCCTTCCGCGGTTCAGCACCATGCCCTTCCTTTACTGTAATCCCGGTGATATATGTTACTACGCCAGCAGAAATGATAAGTCCTACTGGTTGTCAACGACTGCTCCTCTTCCCATGATGCCTGTAGAGGAAGGAGACATCAAACCATATATCAGTCGTTGCTCTGTATGTGAAGCCCCCTCAGTTGCCATAGCGGTCCACAGCCAGGACATCACCATCCCACAGTGTCCGGTGGGATGGCGCAGCCTGTGGATTGGCTACTCCTTCCTCATGGTGAGTCCTGGTCTTACTGTTCAGCCCAATGGTGAACATCTTCCCTTACAGCTCACCGATAACATATTCATAGAAGGGTAATAACTTAACAATAAAGAAGTACTGATTAAGTTACACCATGTAATTTATCTGCTATAATATGGAATTTGCAGTTACTTTTGTATTTTTTCTATCGTTTATACCCAATAACATTATTATCTGGTTATTGCCCTCTTATATTGCCATTTTAATTAAAATATTGCACTTCTATATAAAAAAAAAAAAATTAGATTATCATATCAAATTGTTATTATTAGTATGTTGTTTCCTTATAGTTTTGGCATATTGTCGTCTCTAAATGTGTTTACTACTTATTACCTTTCATATTTTCTGTCCCTTTCTACCCTGTTAAATAATTTCCATCCTAATATTAAACATGTATTCCCACAGTTGATAGACGCCGGTCCTTAAAGGTCCAATATATTTTATTCATGAATTCTTGTCTGCTCACATGGGGATTTGTGGAGACTGTGTTGCGGAGAACCGGTTGTTTGTCTATACTATCCAAGTCCATTTAACAGTAGGTGGTGTAAAACTCATAGACGTCAGTGTACAGAATGTTATCATACATGTAGGCAAGTTACATATAGTGCTCATGGTCATTGCCTTTTTTATCATAAAAATATTACAATGTAATTAGCAAGCGTTCATATAATTGCTGTTTTTATTTTGGTAGAAAGATAGTCATGGAATAAATTATTAGACCATCAAAAGTTTTCAAAAACAATGGTTATGCAATGTAATACTAACTCTTGTGTGTATCATGTGACTAAAACAGACAGAAAAGAAAACATGGAATAAATAAAAGCACTGTTTTTATCAGTACAATGACATAGATATTGATGTAAGAACTGAAGTAATTTTGTTTTTTTATCAATAAAACATGTTAAATGGATAGATATCAGCTCTGAAATTAAACTATTATGAGTTATTTTTGTTGTTATTATATTATTTGTCCAAATAAATGTGCCTTATGTTGGACCACGCATTAAAATGAACAAGAAATTAAAGAAAACTTGGGGTGGTCTAATAATTTTTTCCATGACTGTAATTCAAATGTTGCCACAAACTTCATCAGATTTGATTCTTTTCCGCTCCGTTGTTGTTTTGTCTCGGTCTTATTGCTTCTTGTACTCACAATGATTCTGCTTTTTATCACATTCACATATTTGTGTTGCTTTCTTGTAAATTTTACACCTGGATCCATATGGACGAACATAAAACGCCATGAATGTTCCATAAAATAAGTTAAAGGGGCTCATATTTATTTAAATCTACTTTTATTAGTCTTTAGTTAATTAATTTATTTGTTTATTTGGACCCTAATAGCTCATAAAGTTTGGATTTGAACCCTCCAGGTGCTGCAAAACTATCTCTAGCGACTGGATAGCTTAGTGGTGATTTTGGTGCGGAAGGTTGCCAGTTCGAATCCCAGGTGGGCCCTTAGGCAAGGCCCTTTACACTATACATGTCTATATATTGAAGGTCACTTTGGATAAAAGCATCAGCCAAATGTAACTAACTAACTTTATATTAATTTCAACAAGCTGATTTAATTCCCATTTTGATTTGTTGCATTTTATAACTAGTTACATCACAACATTTGCACATATAAGGTCCAGACTTCTGATGATTATTTCCAGTGACACTACGAGGCTGTCATTAATGAGGACGGAGGCAGAACTTTGACAATTTAGAAAAGGGATTACCAATTTCTTAGACATGTTTGTATTGTATTAAGTTTTTGTTTGTTCAAAAATAAGACTATTTGAGCACTGAGACCCAGTGTATCAAATATGATACAAAATTGAAACTTGTGCATGGAAATTGATATTCGAAAACTGTTTTTGGTTGTTCAGTAGGACTAATAAAAAGGCTCCAGTTTCAAAGAACTGGAATTTTCTGTCGGTGATTTAATGGTTCAGGCTTTACAGGGTTAAAGGGTTAAAGAGTTTGCAGAAGCTGAAAAACATTTATCACTACATTGGACGGATATGAACTATTTGCTGAGTTAAATCCAGGTGGTAACTATAAATCAAATGTCAGACGTTTGATTGTAAAAGAAAGCGACAGATTAAAGTCCAAAAGTAGTAAAATGTTCGAATCAATCACACAATCTAATGTCAACAGCTTCCGTAGTGCCACTGAGCATGACTTTTAGCCTGATAGGTTTATAAGTAGCCAGTATCAGAACACAGTGGCTGTTCTTTCAACACTAAAGGTGTGTCTGAACCTGCATGAATAGAAATCAGGGTGTTGCTGAGAAAACTGGCATGTTCAGTAAATACCACCTAAATAAATAATGTCTTTAAATCAAATCTTTGAACTGCGTCGCTGGTTCGGCTCTTTCTGTGTCTTATCATTTCAGTTTCTGTAGTGGTTTCATTGTCCATCTGCCTTTGTCTGCCCGTCCTCCGATGTGAAATTCCCTTTTTCAGAAGTTATTAGGTTGCAGATAAGCATTGTCGGCGGGTTACACCGCCATCAGCTTTGCAATATCATTTCAATTGTGCGGCTTTGTCGATGATTTACTGCAGATATTTTCTGAAAGCTGTCATTTCATCGCAGTTATAAACATTTTATATTACCACTTTCGCCCTCCGACAAGAAAAAAAAAAAAAGTAGAGATAACATTTCTGTTGTGTTTCGGTCCCTATCTGTGGTATGAAATTACCCAAATAGAAATGCAATTTAGCTTCTTTGGCGGAAGCAGTTGGTGAATGTTATCAGCTGCGTCTGCACAATGAGTCAAGTAGCCACAGTCTGACGAACCCACACAAAGCAACGGAGCTCCACATGAAGCAGAATGAAGGAAACACGGGGAAAAAATGGAGTGTTTGTAAGTCAAGTGCATGCTTCTGAGACGACGAAAGCAGAAAAACTCAGTGAACGATTGTAGATTTTTAAACAGGGTACAGTAAATGGTCTGAATCCCAGCGCAGACTTTGACTGGGAGACGACAGTGTTTCCCCCGGAGTCGAAATATGAAGGGTGTGGTACGTCTGCCAAGAGTCAAGATTACTTGTCAGAGCAAATAACTATCATTCATTGCGGGATAGCATTGTTTCCTCGGCTATTTCTTCTGTTTTTTACAGAGCTGATTGCAGTCTTGACCTTGTTTTACTGCTTATACAGACATATCGCTGCCAAGGGTCAAAAGTATTACTGAGGAAGATGTGCTTTTCCTTCTCTGGAGTCGTTTAAAAAAGGTTTTTCTTTTTCTTTTTAAGCAGGTCTGAAGGACGTGAAAGTCATGAATTCTAAACATTAAAGCCCAAACAGAAGAATCCACCAAAATATGACCATCCTGACCATCTCTCTGTTTATATCTGTAAATTATATTATATACATGTACAGGTAGTCCTCAGGTTATGAATGAGTTCCGTTCCTACGCTGTTGACGTAACCCGAATTTTCGTGTTAAGTCGGAATTAACTCTTTAGTACCCCTAAATACCCTCTAAATAACTATCCAAATACATGCATTATACTTCATATTAATAAAATAAAGTAAAAAATAAGATGTTGTACTTAATGTACATACAGTATACAGTACATATGTACAGTAATAGCGGACGAGACTCCGGCGTCGTAAAGTCAAAATAACGTAAGTCGGCTACATCGTAACCTGAGGACTACCTGTATTTATTTTTATTAGTGGTTTTCGCATTTTGAGATCGAGGTTGGGTTGGGGTCACCATCGGTTCTAGTAGGTGGGAGTTATACTTTAAAAAAAAAAAATCTTCTTATAATTTGTGAATTTCCTTTTTCTCCCCAATTGTACTTTTGGAAATACACAATGAAAATAAAAAAAATAAAAAATAAAAGAATCCACTAGAACACAAACTAACCTGACCGTTAAACTGTTTGCAGATGATTTGTGCATTTATTTACAACAAAAAGAACTCAACTTTGACTCAGGAGTGCATTGAAAACAGATTGTCCAAAGCAAATGAATGCTTTTATCTCCTTAGGTAGTGTCACAATTATGATTTAAAAAATTTTTTTAAAAAAGACATCAAGGAAGGATTGTTCCTGTAAATATTGGCAGCTGCTTCCCACTATAACAGAACCTGCCATTCATAAAACATTTGGATCAACTCAAAAAGCTGAAGCCTTTCCAGAACGGTGCTGGTGTTTTGTTTTTTTTTTATAGAAATGTCAGTTGTCCTGTGAATATCGGCTGTCTTGTTCCACTGGACTAAAAAATCTTGGCAGAGGGACGAGTTGACCTTGGTTACCGTCTCTAAAAGGCATGTCTGCATAGCTTGGCAGATGTCATCACCTCCTATCAGAGAAGTATTTGAAACTATCCTGTAATGACTCTACTCTTCAGCTCACTCCGCTTCACCAGCATCACCTTGCAGTTGAGTGACAGGGAGCTTGACCCAGAACAAGGACTGAAGAATCTCACAGCTGTGTCTTTTGTGATAGAGCAGGGTGTGTGTGTGTGTGGGGGGGGGGGGGGTCTGGGTGATATATCTTATAATGAAACAGACGGAGGAGATGACACTCAAACTAAAACACTGAGTATATCAAAGAAAGACACGAATATGGAACGTACAAATCTGTAACGCCTTCGAATAAACTAAGCTTTATAGTTGATAAGATTTTGTTTGACTATTTTAATTTTAATAACCAAAGGAATGTTGAATTTATTGAGGTTGGTCAAGACCAAACCTTAACTGCAGTTAAATTATTGGTGCATTTTCCCACATCATGAAAAGTGCTTTACATATAATCTCTTCCAATTTAAGATTAAAGAAGTTTCTGTCACATACACAACAATAGTGACTAGGTAGCTTATGATGCTTTTCTGCTACATGGTACCGGTTCTATTCGGTTCTACTCAGTATTCCTGTGGTTCTTTTACACTTACATGGGACCGGCTCGTCTCAGCTCGACTCGTTACTCCGACACGATGTGTTACTTCCGCGTCGTCTGCTCAGAGTTGCCGAAAACTCACTCGTTGCATATTTTCACGACTGAATTTTTACGTCCGCCACCAAAAACTGAATCTACGTTCCGTCTATGGTGTAGTTTTGTTCTGTCATCATGTGGTTTAATGTTTCGCTATTCACTGTCTACTTCCGCATCTGATTTTTTCACAGAGAAAACTGTTTGATTTGCACATATAAGGTCCAGACTTCCGATGAACATTTCTCTAAGTACGACATTATTGTATGTCAGCAGCAGCGGTTAGAGTAAAAACTGAAAATATGTCCAAACTTCAAGCCGATTACCTAAAATATTCAGTTGTTGGTTGTATTAACGGAACAGCACGGTCAATAATCTGGAGGGGGCGGGGCATGAAGTGACTCGTGTGTATTTAAAGGGCCAGCGCTCAAAATGACTGGTGTCATTATTTAGAAATAGTGTTGAAGATGAACCTGTGGAGTTGAATTAATGAAGAATTCAGACCCAAACAGAACATTTACAGTTTACGTAGACCACAGGGAAATGTTTGAAAATGTATAATTTGGTTAAAAAAGACAAAATATCACCCCTCTGAACTAAAATTCAAGCACTTTCCAGACCTTAAAAACACAAGATTTAAATTCAAGCATTTTCAAGGATTTCAAGCACCTGTACGATCCCTATAAATGACTTAATGTACAGCTAATTTGACCCTTTAAAAAAAAAAAAAAAATTATCTAACCTTTATTTTACCAGGTAAAATCAATTGAGAACAGCTTCTCATTTATAATGATGACCTGGGTGGAGGTTTATTTATTATTATTTGACTTTATGGAGCCCACAGTATTTGTGCAGTCATGAAATTAAGTCAACCATTTGGCGTAAGTGACATTACTTCCAGTTCTAACCGGCTTCGACTTGATTACGACATCTAGTCACTGTGTAATTCCAGATCCGTCTTAAACATCCCTGCGTTTTCATCACTTGACTAAATTGGTCATGTGTTGCATGAATCAGCTGGTACTTAACCATGCGACATCTGGGCATCGGGCCCTTTGCTCTCTACACCTCTGAACGACGGCGTAACCACAACCACAGCCGAGTTCCTTTTTAATCATCAACTTCGATGCATTTACAGACTTTAAAAGCGCGGCGACGTGTGCGCAGACAAAACAACTACATTCGATGGCACACGCAAAACGCAGCGGCTTGTAGAAAGATTATGAGGACATCCGCAGTGGAATACATGTCATGGTAACAAGAGAATCAAATGTGAAAAATAACTCTGCTTATCTAACCGCCTTCCTGGAAGACACTACGTTTTTGGCAGGAGGACGGTGAATGAATAAAGTGCCTTTTTCCAGTAAGTCAGCTCATGATGCCAAGTGAGGTTTTTTTGTTGTTGTTTTTTTATGCACAAGGACAACAGCTACTTATTTAGACGTTATTTCATATGTTTTGTAACATTTTTTGCAGATAAAGGATCGTGGTTGAAGTTATGAAGGCTGAGCCAAACTCTGTAATGTTACAAGAGTGGCAGGAGTGATTACAGTAATGGATTACTTTTTGCTTTAATGTAGTAGTATAAGGTATTACTAATGAATTTTCAGTAATATTTTACTTGGTAGATGTTTAATAGTGCTTGCGTTACAACACACTTTTTGATTTAATTGGTCAAATGGAAAAAAAAAAAAACAACAACCAAAAAACAGCATAACTGAGACCTTCAGGAACCAAAAATGTGTCAGGAAAGTTCCATTTCCTGTTCAGTCAATGGGGTTAGATGGCAGAAGACAGTCCATTGGTCCTAATAATAATAATAATAATAATAATATACTTAATTTATAGGCACCTTTCAGGACACCCAAAGACACTGTCCATCAGAGAATAAAAGAGACAATTCATAAAACACAAAGTAAACAAACAAATAAAAATGATTACAATACATAGAAATGAGAATGTAAAACGGAGGGTAAAAGTTATGGTGTGTAAGATATTCTGAAAAGGTTAGCTTTGAGTCTGGATGCTCATTACTTTTGTTAAAATTTAATTTTTTTTTTGTTTTGAGTCTGGGTGCTCATTACTAGCCCTAATCTTGTTTAACAGAAGCTAGTTAGCATTAGCATGATCCCTGTGATCAGCAATGACAGGGTAAGCTAACGTTTCTATGACTAGTTAGAATTCTTTATCGATTGCAGATTCATCCACCAGCGTCGCACCCCGTTTGAACATGAAAAACAGTGAGAGAGAAAAAAGAACTGCACATTTATGACGAGAGTTTGTATGCAACTCAAAAATAATGTAACGGAAGAAAGTACTTGGAAGAATCCCACATAAAATAAGTCATTATGTACAAACACAAAATAATGACAAATTAATGCTGAAATGTAAAACACAGTATATACATCTGAATATTAATTTCATTGTCACGCATCTTGTTTGAACTTGGTAATAGTTTAAGAAAATTTATATTTTGTATTATTCAAAATGACTTTGAGTAAGTAATTATTTTTTGTTGATGAAAGGTTCATTTAGTAATTAATGACTTATTATTATTATCAATGAAAGAGGGCACTTTTCACTTAATATTTAACACAAATGTACTTTAAAAAGTGTCATATTTAATGTATTACAGTTGTTCGGTTAGAAAATTTTGAACACATAAACAGACACTGTTGGAACAGGAACAAATGTTGCCTAATTTTTTTCAATTAAAAATGCTAAAGTAAGAGTTGGGGGTACTTGGCTCAAAAATAAGTATATTTCAGGGGGTATTCTGCTATAAAAAAAACACTGCTGTTAGGTAAGGAATTACTTTGAAATAACAGTATCAAGTAATCTGTAGTGTATTACAGTTGGGAGGGAACTTACACAACACTGCTTATAAGAATGTGTCAAATATTCCTTTATGATCTTCTGTAAATAACATTAAAAAAAAAAACACAACACCTCATATGTGACGGCGAGTACGAATCTGCAGCTCCATTTCCCACTGCCATCCAATCCTGTATTAACGCAGAGCTGGCCGGGGTAAGAGGTTATTTCACTGCGATTTTATTAAATAGAGATTACAGCTGATACTGTTCGGAGCAGAAACAGCTACAGCGACACACAAACATGCGCACGAGCACACGTCCGGTCAGACACACAGTTGGTAAAATCATTCCAGTCAGTCATGAGACCTAATAGCTAATGTGCATTTTCATTCCATTTGGGCCGTAGAAATGGATACCCTCCCGCGGGGATCCAAGTGTAAGCATACTGTGGCAGAGCATATCCCGTCTGCACCAAAAACCTATTTGTGCTTTGGGAAAAGCCATACATTCTCAAAATAGTATGTGATTGGGTTACCGTCTCCTTATGCCACTGGCATAGCGTCGTATATCACATCTCACCATGTGTTAGGTGACATAATCCAGCCAGCATGGGACGGCGCTGTGCCGATGATTACTGGGACAGGTGTGTTTTTTATTTCCCCCCTGAATGTATTAAGAGCTGGGATATTTCACATCTCCATTAAACAGCTTCTGGTTCTTTTCTCACTCTCCTCCGATGGCACATTAAGAAGACACAGTAGTGGTTTGATTCCGACGAGTTACCGATGTGAATATTTTAGACGCTAAGAACTTAAAGCAAGAAAAATGTCTCTATTTAAAGTTCGAAAGGATGAATACAGGTAGTCCTCAGGTGACGACGTACCCGACCTACGTTATTTCGACGCCGAAGTCTCCTCCGCTATTACTGTACAACGCCGAAATTTCGTCCACCGTCGCTGTACATACGTACTGTAGATATATGTAACAGTCTTAAGAGGTCTTTACTCGTCTTCGTTTCACACAATCATTTATTTGGTTGCAACAATACGCAAAAACTGTACGTTTTAGTGCGACAGCGAACAGGAAAGTCTTGGTTCTCGTTCACAATGAAGTCATTCTACTTCCTAATGTTCCATTTACAACTCGTTATAGGAAACGCACTTTATTCATTCAACACACATAAAGCTGCGCGAGCTTTACGAAGGAAAAATGAAATGTTGCTATTACGCTGTAAGCTAATCTAGTTTAATAATATGGCTAAAACAGTGCAAAGGAACACAAATACAGCCACTCTTCATTGTCATTACATCTTACTAACTCTTATGACGATATAACAGAATAAATAACACCAGCTCACCTGCAACAATATGCAAAAAAAAAAAAAAATTAGTGCGACAGCGAACAGCACAGTCTTGTCCAGTCCAGATTCGCACTTACCGAGACCCCTGTCCTGATGCACTGCTGCCACCTAGTGGAACCGCTGGTGCACATTTCGCACAATTAACTAAGAATATAGAAATAGTTCCCCTTTTTGTACTTTCTCATCTCTCAGGTTGAGGGCGCTACATATACTGTACGTACAGTATCTTATTTTTTACTTTATTTTATTAATATGAAGTATAATACATGTATTTGGATAGTTATTTAGCGATTTAGGGGGTAATTAGGGGTGCTAAAGGGTTAATTCCGACTTTCGCGGCAAAATTCGGGTTACGTTGACAGCGTAGGAACGGAACTCATTCGTAACCCGAGGACTACCTGTATTTGAGTGATGCTGCACCCCCTGGTCCCACCTCCTCCCTTTCTGGTACTTAAGCAGCAAAACAGACGCAAAGGCACTTGTGTACATCAGTTTATAAATGAGCTGTAGATTCGAACGATGGCCCTCGCTCCCCCGAGAATCTCCGACCTGAAGTAGATGAAATTACACGACATCAATTATTCAGTTTTAGACGGAGGTAATTTGGCATTTAATCAAGAAAACCTGTTATTTAGGAAAGACGGGAAAGACTGTTATATGTCATTTTAGTGATAACTAAATAATGTACGGCGCGACAGTTTCAACACGTACTTAAACCTGTCCAGATGAGTTCAGCACAGACTGAACAGGGAACAGAAAGACGACTTCAGGTGAAGTCAGGGAATGTTCCGTCCTTCACTTATTATTCAAAACACATGCAGCTTTCATCTGCATTCAATAAACGTCCAAAATCTAGAGAAAATAGAGCAACATTTGACTCGTCTGTGTAATGTTAATATAATCTGATGATGCACGCAGAAGGATTTAACCCTTGAAACCTGAAGTTTTTTTGTTTTATTTTGACTAGAAAACTAAAAAACACTAAAACAAGAAGGTTAGAAAATGTGATGCGAGTGACACCGTTTGCCCATTTTTCCGGAGCACTTTTTCCCCACAGATCTATCAAAATTTAACGATCAAAGTAAATTCAATAAAAGTCCAAAATCTAGAAAAAAAGAGCAACATTTGACCCGTCTGTGTAATGTTAATATAATCTGATGATACACATAGAAGGATTTAATCCTTGAAACTTGAAGTTTTTTGTCTTATTTTGACAAAAAAAAACTAAAAAAAAAATTAAAACTAAAAGGTTAGAAAATATGATGTGAAAATTTAGCGATCATTTACAAAGAGTAAAATACTAAATAAGGATTCTCTACCTTTGCAGCGGTTCATGTTATAAACTTAATAAGCTCCATGCTGTTGGATGTGCCATCTGTTTGTACAAAAATGAGTCATAAAAGTATGGTTCATAAAAACACACGGTGTTAAAATGACTAAAGTTAAGTTGTAGTATAAAATTCTGCAAGTTTTATGCTTCATGTTTAATACGTGTAATTATCAGGTTTTATTTCCTCGTCGTTGAGAAAACACATGGCATATGGGAGGAAAGTCCAAACATTTTTATTTGTGTTTAGTGTCCAGCACCGGCACAAATGTTATTTTGTAAATTGAAGATATGACATGAAAAAAAGCTCCTTTTTTTCAGTTTCAGAATTAGGACTTTGTCTTTGCTGTTTGTTTACACTAGAATTCAACCTGAAAAATGGAGTTTGACTAATATGAATGTACTCACTAGAAAGAATAAGTATAAAATCAGACGTCTTACACTGTTTATGTGGGTTCAACCATTATTTTTGGTCTTAAATAGATACAGACTTTATCAAATCCAGATTTACATCTAAAAATGAAAATTCGATGCAATTTCCTCAAAAGGCAGCGACAATAAATAAAAACATCAATAAAAGCTAAAGATTCGTAGCATAAAAAAGTGTTCATGCGACATGTTCACATTATGTATCGGTTTATGTATTCAGTTTTTTTGCCTGTTTAAGGTTTAAATATTTTAATTATGTAAAGTATAGTACGTTACCTGTTTTAGTGTCAAACCCAAAAGATGCATTTTCTAAAAATACACCAAACACATGGAAAAAAACAGCACCCCTACTGATCATGCATCTGTAGGATATTTGCTTTTTTTCATGCAAAATAGTTGAGTCGTTTTCATAAAATCTTACCTGTGACCATTTATGCACGAAGTGATGACGTGATGTAAAAAACACTTTATCTCACCTTGTCTGAAACTCTTCTTGGCGGCAGATCATGCGATAACAGCGTGAACGCACAGCTTTTGGAATACCTAAAACTGGGACATGTATGAATAAAAACTGTGTTAAATAATAATAAATAAAATATAAACATGAAAAACAAAAAAAAAAATAAAGGAAAAAAAATAGAACCTCTGCCATATCTGCATTTAAATACCTAAAAACATTGATACATTATTTTTTAATATCGATACAGTATCGGAGAATGAAATATCGCGATATATGGCAGAACCAATATTTTCTTACACCCCAGTGATCATGCATCGGTAGGAATTGTTTTGCTTTTTTCATGCAAAATATTCAAGTCGATTTCATAAAACCTTAACTGTGATCATTTATGCACGTTATTGAGCCGCATTTTGTAATAACGGTGCATTTTGTAATAAACGTCCAAAATATACTAACTTCTTCATTTTTTGTAATAAACTGTCCCAACACATTTTGTAATAAATTATGCTGCATTATGTAATAAGTTATTACATTTTAAGATCATTACAAAATGCACTTGCAACTTTTTTATCTCTAGAAAATGTCATAACATGGTGCATTACATAACAATTTGAAATCATAGTTTATTTGTTAATTGTATTTTATTTTACTTAAAAGTATTTGTAAAAACTAGTATCACTGTATTAGCCTAGTAGCAGTACTTAGCAATTACTATCAGTACACTATTCAAAAGGTTGCATTAACAGAGAATATTCTGTAAATTCCAGATTATTATTATTATTATTATTATTATTATTATTATTATTTTAATTGGATATCAACACCACATCAAGAATAGTTATAAACATCCAACAAACCTTATTATGCTTCTTATAATACAAAACAAAACTCTGGATATCAAAATGTAATGCATTTGTAAACATTAACATATGCACATACAAAATAGAACGGCTTTATTTATGTATTTATAGAAACTTTCAACAACAATAAAGGCATTGGGGCAGTTTATTACAAAGTGAAATGAAAAAATTATTACATTTTGGACGTTTATTACAAAATTCGGCTCAACACGTACAAAGAGTATTGTGCGGAAGTGATGACGATAGCTTAGTGGTTCACACTGCAGATTTTTGTGCGGAAGGTTGCTAGTTTGAGCCCTTTACGCTATACATGCCTATGTTTTGGATAAAAGCATCAGTCAAATGTTATGAATATGATGACGTGATGTAAAAAAAAAACACTTCACTACACTCACTCACTCTTGTCTGAAACTTCTTGGCGGCAGATCGTGCGATAACAGCGTGAACGCGCACCTTTCGGAATGTCTAAAACTGGGACACAGGCGGACTATAGTGAGGAATGACAGGTTACAAAGCAGTTAGCAGTGAAGGTGTTAAGCCCCCCCCCCCCCTCCTCTTCCTCCCCCT
>JAPSES010000019.1:4299615-4332253 GCA_029822895.1 Maxillicosta whitleyi | reverse complement strand
GTGAAGTTGGAGTATCCGAGTATACCCATTCCTATTCCAGTTAAAGTGACAGTGGGCAATAATAGTAAGTATTTAAGGCATAATTTAGCTCATTTGAGATACATGAATTCATGTATGTTTTGTTTACAACCCTAAAAAGAAAATGCACATTAAACAGAAAGCAGCTTAAGTAAAACCAGAAAGTGGTATTTCTAAATTTACCTTGACTTGTTTTTCATTGTAGACAAAATACATATATGTGGCCCCATTTAGACCTGGTATTAAAATGCCAACGGTACCCGGTTAAGTTGTCCAGATATGAGTAAAACGTTAATGCGTCGTCATCTGTCTTTGATCGGATCTGTCTGGCCAAATCTGGATGTAGTCTGGCACGCAGAAACCAGATGCTGTTCTGTTTGAAAAAAGCCTTATGATGGGAGGGGAGACTGAGTGTCACGAGTAAACAATTATTTTTCTACTATTTTTTAAAATAACAGTTGGTTTCGTAACAGTCGAAGAGCCTATGTGTCCATCTTTAACATCTAATGTGTAAACTATTAAAATTACGACTTCCAGATGACATCTAAAATGAGCGAAATTAACGTTGTGTGGTGGTTTTGCGACAGACGGATCCCTTTTACGGCGCCCACAAGTCTCTCATTTAATTGAACACAGAAACTTTTGCCTGCTCTTTTTTGTATCGTTGAAACCAAAGTTTAAAAGTAGCTAAATACCTCATAATTTCACTGACGTTTACCTCTAGGACTGAGAATTGTGCTCTGCTGTACGACAAGACAAACTGTCGTAACAAAAGGAGAATGGCGGTTGACGTCAAGAAACAGATACCATTGGCTCACGTGATGCATGTGACTATGTTTAAGCGAAGTAGCCGCTAGTTAGCCGTTACGTTTATATCAGTGTTGGAGCGGTTGAATTTGGAATCTTCCCTCTTTTGTTTGGTCACGTTCGGTTGAGCACTCAATCACAGATTAGGCAGTCAGACGAAAAATTGCATGAAATGGAAGATTCGCGTCCCTGGAGCCACCCAGAAACGGGATGTTTAATAGCTTTATGGAGTGATAGCGCGGTCCAAGCAAAACTGGACTGTTCCTACAGAAATAGGCGCATTTACGAAGACATTTCAAAACAAATGGAAGAGCATGGCTGGAAGAGGAGCTGGCTGCAATGCCAACGCAAAGTTAAGCGTCTAAAGGTTCTTTATCATAAAGCTAAAGAATGTGATAAGAAAAGAATAACTTGTCCGTTTTTTGAGGAGCTGGACAGGATACTATGTGAACGTACAATGTCGCAGCACAATTTGCCGATAGACGTGTATAACATTAAAGTAATGGATCCAGATTCTGACTGTGACACAGACTCGTCCTCAAATGACAAAGGTGAGTGGTCAAGCTAATGCTAACATTAAATTTGGCCTCTGTTATAACAAAATGATGTTGCTAACAACATCTGGTCAGGATGTGCCACCACTTTGATTTACCGACGCTTAGGTTTTGCTCCAAAAGCAGATCACAATGAAGACAACAAAAACACATTATAATATAATGTATTATAAACACATGATCATATTTTATATTTTTCGGGAAACTGCTATGAATTTTGAGGGCATTTTAATGCATAATTTTTGAATCCATTCCTACCAATTACCCCTGTAATAGAAAACAAGTTGGGATTGGGACACTTTTGGACAAGTAATGAGGTATAAAAAGAAAAACTCTCTGAACAAGAATTTGACTTGACACATCCGATGTTGACAGACAAGGTCGTCCATTTTTCGTGGAAAAGGTCACATGGGCTCGTAATTATTGTGCCAAACCTTTGTCAGTCACTACAATATATGGTTATATCCACAAATGCTAGTTGAACCTATTATGCATTACAAGTAAGTTATATGCATATGCAAGCATTTGTGATGGATCATATGGTGGTCCATGTTTAAATGGCAGGAAAGGATAAAGATCTATAAGATTTCTTGTTTCTATACTCGATTCTGTTCTACAACAGAGAAAAAATATAGCAAAAATAGAAAATCACTGCTTTCTGTTTGGGTCTATTCAGTGTTATCCCCGCCTTTTATTTGGGGTTATTGTATGTTCCACCACAATTATTTCCTGTGCAAAAATGCATCACACTATTATATCACTCCTCTCCACTTCAGGCACGTCGGTAAGACCACAAAACAGCAGCCACTCAGCCAGTAGTAATTTGTCAACCAGAGCACCAAAACGCCAGAGGAAGCGGCGTGCTAACTTTCCCATGGAGAAACTAATGGAGCAGTTCCTGGAGCAGAGCGCTCAGGCTGAGGAGAATTTCTACCGAGTGGAGGAGCAGCGTTTGCAGGCAGAAGACCGTCGTAGAGAAGCCGAACATGCCAGAGAGCTGCACATGCTCCAGATGTTGGGTCAGATGTTTTCCAACATCTCCTCCACCTCCAGACCCAGCTCTGCAACAACCCCCTCTAAGAATGCTCCTCCTGGCCATGCGACTGTATTCGGCACTGCAGGCCCTACATTCACACGGGGTCAGTCAAGTCACTTCAGACGCTCGTCACCACCGGCAGACTGTTTCACCCAACAGGGTCAACTGTTGAACCCAGATTCCCAGCCTTTAGGTATAAGTTTCAGTGTAATGAGTGAAGACTGGAGGCGGATTATGTCAGAGGAAAATGGAAAACTATAGGTGTGCCAAATCTAATGATAAAATGTAGGGATAGAGCTGTCACTGTTTGTCTGGAATCACATGGTTTGATTAATTGTTGTTTTGACATTTATAATCACAAGATAAACTAGCACTGCTTGTTCAGAACTCTTCCTTTATTTGCTTTTTCAGTGTTTGAACGCTACTACAGCTTAGGCTCTACATCACATAGAGGTATGGACGATGACGTCCTCTCATTGGTTAAAAGCATAATCCCTCCACTAACGTCCAAAAAGCACAAAGGAGAGGATGGACGAATTGGGATCATTGGAGGATGCCAGGAGTATGTTTTGCTAAAATCAACTTCTCATTTGATGTTCCAATACAAATATCTTCAAAACAAAAGTTTAATTTGCTGTTATATTGAAAATGGTCCTAATGTTTATTTCCATCTTCATTCTCTGAAGTTATACTGGAGCACCGTACTTTGCTGCAATCTCTGCACTGAAAGTGGTAAATAATCATTGGACAGGTTTTATTATAAAAACTAGCCTGTTGTTTTCGGATAAAGTCAGATTTGATGAAGTGACAGTGCTTTCCCTTCATCCCCAGGGGGCTGATTTGTCTCATGTGTTCTGCACCAAAGATGCTGCAACTGTTATCAAGTCATACAGCCCTGAACTCATAGTCCACCCTGTTCTGTAAGTACTCATACTAAGTACCAGGATAGGAATCATGGCAGAAGTTAAGTAAACATGCATGTGAAGTGACACAAGTGTGTCTGTGTGTTTTATGTATCAAGGGACAGTCCAAATGCTGTAGAAGAGATTGAAAAATGGCTTCCAAGATTGCACGGCCTTGTGGTGGGACCTGGACTAGGAAGAGACAACCACTTACTGAAAACAGCCAAGGCATGTATAACATATTCAACCTCCATTTTACTTATACCACCCATTACTACAAACCACAAAAAGATTAAATTCTTGTTTTCGTGTTGTTAAATTGAATACAGTCTTTATTTTAAGCAGCATAAGAACACACTGCATGTTGTTGACTGCCTGTGACAAGCAACTGTGAAATAAAATTGAAAGCTCCTTGTGAAATTTCCCAGTAAACAGGAGTTTAGTATGTAGCACACTCATGTTTACCAACTGTGTTGATTTACGATGATGCCAAAATAAACAGGTTCAAGGTCTCATACTGGTGATTCTAACATTAGAAAGAAGTGCATGGACACTATGTTATACTGTATACATCATAAAATATTTCAGAAAACAAGTGCTATTACACCAAACTATGCAAAGTAACCGTTGTTATTAGACAGTCACTAAGGTTCACATGAGATTTATTTTTTTTTTTATTGGATCGTGTATATGTCTACTTGATTCTGTTTCTTTCCTGTAGGAAGTAATAGAGAGAACTAAAGCAAGAGATATTCCTATTGTCATTGATGCAGTAAGTACCTGTGTTGATAAAATCTGTTTCTGCTGTTGAATAGACTGGAATTTATTAATGCAGCCACAAAGACTCATCACTAAATGTGTGTTTGCATGGTTTTCTTTTCAACAGGATGGATTATGGCTAGTTACTCAGCAGCCATCTGTTATTCAAGGATACCAGAAGGGCATCCTGACACCTAACTTCATGGAATTCACCAGACTGTATGAGGCACTGGTAGGTTTCAAATCACACTTCAGCCCATCAGTAAATACAGCTTGTATCAAGTGTTTCTGTTTGTTTTTATGTTGTTCCTCAGCACCATGAGCCTATGGACAGCAGTGATCCCCAACACTGTGTGTCAGAGGTCAGTGGAGCCATGGGTAACATCACTGTGGTGCTAAAAGGAGAACAGGATCTTATTACAGACGGCACTAAAGGTTGGTATCAGGCTAACACAAAGTAAAAACAACATGTGTTTCATCGTCCGTATTTTCCATCTGGTCTAAATCACTGCTGAAATATTTATTCTGAGGCCTGTGTCAGTTCTTTTTTCATTATGATTTGTTTTAGTGCTTTCATGCAGTATTGAGGGTAGTGGGAGAAGATGTGGTGGACAGGGTGACCTTCTCTCCGGGTCAATGGGAGTTCTCGCACACTGGGCCCACAGTGCCTCAGCAGCGGGAATGGTCAGGAGGTAAAGTTACATTATTTTTCAATAGTGCTAGGTATATACTTTATAAAGGTACTAGCAGTGAGTATAGTGAGTATTTACCTACAATATGCTAAATAATATTCCATGTTGTTATGCCTCTGAATATATTTTTGTGTTATCCATTCACACTGCTGTTTTGTATGCCTGATTATTACAAACAGCCTGACAAACGTTCCTCAAATTTGGCTCAAATCTTCACTTCTACTCAATGATGAACTGATTTTAGATTTTGATGGTAAAATAACATTATAAAATCCACTTTTAATCAAAGAATCAAGAATTCATAAAGATTATTATATTTCACACAGCATAAATTAATGAAGTGGTGTTGTCGAAAAACATTTTTCTGTCCTTTTATACAGTGTTATACTTCTCTAAATGAAGAATGTTTCACTAGACCTGTCAATAAAGGCAGAACTTACATTTCGCTACAAAACTGACTTAATTCAACTCCCTCTTAGGCTATATTACATATCTACAAAGCATGGATATCAAGTACAACAGATGTGTACTACCTGTGATTCTGTTTTCATACCACAGTGATGAAGGTGGTAATTGTATTCCTTTGTGTTCAGTAATTGTTAATATGTTAAATAGCAGAGTCTGTTTTCCCTCCTTTTGAATCACTTGGCTTTTAAAAAAAGAAAAAAAAAAAATCCTGGGTCTGATTAATTAGCAGATGGATAATTAATGCAGTTTGAGGTCTTTCAGGAGTAACCAATGGATCTTGTATGATGTTGCAAAAATAACTTTTTGTTTTAGTAAATGTGTCTGTTTGTTGCTTCTTGTCCATCCCTTCTAGTGTGAATCCATCGGTGCTCGCAGCATATGGTGCCTGTTCTCTGACCAGACAGTGCAATAGTCAAGCATTCCAGCGACATGGCAGGTCCACCACTACCTCAGACATGATCCAGGAGATTGGTTCAGCCTTCAAAAAGCTCTTTGAAAGTTGAAATGCTCTGTAAAAAATAAAGTTTAAAATCAAAAGTGTTTATGAAGCTGTCTATTTAATTTTTCAAAAAGTACGCATTAATATACAATTTGTTTTTAGCTGAGACATCAAATCATGCCTGTTTTCAAAATCCAATGAAATACATGCACAACATTTATATACAATTAACCTTTTTAGAAAACTACAGGCAGTCATCCACATCACATTAGTATTATAAACGGTAGTGGAATGTAACAGTACTTTAGTTCAGTCACAAGTTAGAAATACTTTAGTACTTTTATTTATTTATTTACAACATGCTTACACACCACTATGTATCAAAGGTAAATACTGTCCTTTTTTCCCCTCTACATTATATTTGCACATTAATTAAGTTTTAAACTGTCCTACTTAAGCTAAATGAAATAAAACCCTCTTGGATCTTTCAGGAAACAGTTAAACAGACTTATTTTTCAGAGATCATGAGAAGTAAAAAAAAAAAAAAAATTTGTGTAGTTCTCACTGGTAGTTGACAAAAATATTTCTGGAATATGATGCTTTATGGTACATAAAAGCATCAAACAGTGCATAAGTAGCTGAGTAAGTAGCTGTTCAACTCAATATATCTACAGCAGTTAAATGCAATATGCACATTAATGAAGTAATATTAATCCAGGTATATAAAGTAGTATTGATGAGGACTACTTTATTGCTCAGAAAGTCTTTGCTGAACTTGAATAGTTAGCTGAAAATGAATTTACCTACAGTGACTTATTTTCTCTTAATACATTATTATTAATACTATTATTATTATATAATACTATTGTTATTATATTATTCAATGTGTTTAGCAAACACATTGAAGTGGAGGACCAACAAAAGGGATTAAACTGTATGAGTGGTATCAAAACCCTAGACCCTTTTCACCTGAAATAAATTGGATTATAGTGGTAAAAAATAGTTGTACGTGTGGGTGTTTAATGTGTATTTCCACAGGGTGGCAATATTGATTTACTGAATGGAAGTTAAAGTGGGGTCAAGACAGTATTGCCATCCTAGGGACATACAATGAACATTGCTACTTATTGTCAGCACAAGTGAAAATAAGTAATGTTAGCACAAACAGATAAGATATGTGCTTAGCGTTATTTTCCCAAATACATTTACGCCGCGTCTTAATGTCGCGCATGCGCACAGATGAAAGCACTTGAGCTAATGGCTAACATTAGCTGATAGGCTAGGACCTACGTCGCTGCAGTAAGTGGTCCACACATCTCACACGACGTAGCCCTAGCAAGAAGAGCAAGACTAGCATCACTGAGATATCTACAGAAAAACTACATCCACATAAGGTTAGTTTTTCGGCGAGAAACTCAACGGCTACATTACATAGTGTCACCGATCTTTACTGTCATTTTGAGGTGATTAACGCTGTGCTTGGTTATTACCTATCTATTATGTATATTTACAAAGCTACCAGAAGCTAATTTTGCTAACCTAAGTTATAACGAATAAAACTAATGTAAGTCGTAAATCGTTAAAATGTTTGGTTTTAATAGTGATTGAGATACAAATACAGATATTTTGTCTGTTACAATAGGTTACTTGGCATTGTTGATTAAAATGTTGTGATTGGTGATCGGAGTGAATGTTGAACGATCCACTTGGCGTCAATCTTTGTGTTTTTATTGTCAAGATACAGCTCGTTTAGTCATTTAGCTTATCGGTCAGAGACTACATTCAGTTAACTTTATAAGGTTAAAATGTCGCTTTGTGAATGGTTTGGGGAACAGTTAGTCGAAAACTTAGAAACGTGAAGAAAGTTGGTTACTAGTTACTTGATGTGAACTCCCTGTGAGGGTACGTTACTTTAGCTAGCTGTTTCTTATTTATCACAGGTATATAGTCATTTAACCCAAGTACTGTTGATTTGAAAAGAAGTCAACCCTCAATATGAAAGCCATGTGTTGTAAGTTAGATATGAGAATGCCCCTTCAGTTTCATTCACAACTTGAGTAACATTAGCTTGTTAGGGTTAGCTAACTTACTTCCCCGGGAAATCTAGCTAGCTAACGCCGCTGCTTAGCTTTGTTATCTTCTTCATCGGTTATGAGGAGACCTTATAGGACTCTTTGAGACAGAATGAATAACAATTTCAAATACTTGTCATCCATCTCTCGTTTCATTCTTAGTTTGTCCGACCTTCAACCAGTTGGCTGTCTACCGGTAGATTTCGTTGTACACGTAGCAATTTTTAGCGGAGCTGATTGTAAATAACTCCCCTCCCCCGTTTGCCTTTTGAGAGTTGAGATCCAGCTTTCCGAGTAAACACATGGCTGAGGACTCGTGCATATGTATTCGCATATTTGCTGCAACCGTGAGATGGTACACATAAACATGGGGAGCCACATAAAGCAGACACGTCTATTGTAAACAAATAATTACCATTAAATGTACACAACATTTGGATATATATTTGGTAATTTACAGTGATTTCAAGTAGGCTGCAAAAAAAAGCAGCATTAGCTTTTTATAATAATAATAATAATAATTGTCATTTCTTACTTTAAAGGGTCGGGGTGTCCCAGTACAACACAGGATCGACTATGTTGAACCCGACCAATGGCGACCCAGGCCATGTTGTTGTCAAGTATGTTGAGGAGTATTTGGACCTGGTGGAATCACTGCCCTTTGATTTACAGAGGAGTGTGTCCCTCATGAAGGAAATTGATGCCAAGTATCAAGGTAAAGCAGCTGGACATTAACCACATTGCCACAGTTTGACATTAAAATGCTACATTAAAGATATTGATGTTACATATGTCATTAACACAAATAAATGGCAAAAAAAAGTATTATATTTAAATAAATTAGTTGTCCAAGAGTGAATGTGAATGTCTAACCAGCTACTTTAAAACAAGTCAACGCCATATTATTCTGTATTTTTACATAATTGTCAAGTTAAAGTGGAATTCTAGGTACCTGGAATTTGAAGCTGCTGACTACAAAAAGAACATAGTATATTTCACATTATGAGGTTCACTTGCACAGTGTAGTTGAATATATGAATACAATGTTTAACATCTGTAATTGTCAACCAAGAGGCACTCCTATCTTCAGGTGCATGTAATTCAACTGTTATGTGGTCAAAAAAAAAATGACCCAGTTTTTTTTTACTTTTGAACTCTTCATACTTAACATAGCTGTTGTATTGTAGGTGATAGTTATTTTCAGACTCTAGTTGTCAGACAGCAAAGTTGAGTGTCATACTCAGCTGTTACTTGAGCAAGGAAAGCACACTTCACACCACTTAATCAAAAGACAAATAGTAAAGTCTGAGTTTGTTTTTCTGTAGCTGTAGAATTTTTTAACTACAGATTTGCTTTTGTAACTTAAAATTTCCTCAATTTCTTCTTTGGCAGATGTTCTTAAGGAGCTCGATGATGCTTATGAACGATATTGTCGAGAATCTGACTCGCTTCAAAGGCGCAAACTTCAGTTATCTATTCAGCGCGCACTGATTCGCAGTCAAGAACTCGGAGATGAAAAGATTCAGATTGCTGGTCAAATGGTATGTGGAACACCTTCAGGATGCTCCTGTGGAGCTGCACAATTAGCAGTTCCAAGATCTGAATGTGCTGAAGTGCTCAAATATTTGTTGTATGTATGTAGTAGAGATACAACCCTATATAAATGTGTGCTTATTGTACAGTATATATTTATCTGGTATTGACTAAAATATACCCAGAATGGAGTATTTAACCTTTGTGTGGATTTAATAAAAATACTTTTTTTCCTTCAGACGGGAGATACATACCTTATTTATTTTTTAAAAGGGTAACTTTTTGTACATGCTTCCATTAAAAATAAAGTTTAAGTCATAATGAGGTGATCATTAAACTAAAGGTAATTGAAACTGATAATAATAATAGTAATAATTGAGTAGTAACGCAAATCCATAATATAATTGTATACATTCTCATACTGTTGTAATACTAGCATTTAGCACATCAGTGCCAAGTAAATAAAAACCCATTCAACTGTCTATTTAGCTCCTCCGTCACCTTTAACAGTAACCCTAAGATTATTTATACTCCTTACCTTGTATTGTCTGATTCACAAAATGAATGAGTGCATAGTTCCTTTGTTTACGTATTGTAAACTTGACAAGAACTTGGTCATCTACACACTCTACTAACAGCACAAAGGCTATTACATTAAAATATGGAACTGTTTCTGTTTCAGGTGGAGCTGGTTGAGAACCGAACAAGACAAATAGATTGGCATTCTGAAGTTTTGCTTTCCTCACAAGAAGTACCAGAAAGTCATGTTACCATGGCAACATCATTGACAACCACTGCTTCATCCATGATGTCATCATCCTCAGTGAACATCACTCCAGGCAAAACTGGCCACCATGACAAAAAGCGTGATGAAGTTACCTCAGGCTCAGGAGGAGGAGACAAAGCTGGGGGGAAGCGGTCAAGACGTCAAAAAAATGGAGAAAATCGGGAGAGTTATGGAGGTTTGGATCACGCTGAAGAAGTTGGAGTAGGCGCATCTCGGGAAAAGAGGGCAAAAGCATCATCTAAAAAGAAGAAAAGGTCAAAAGGAAAGTCTGAACGGGAAGTATCGCCTCCAGATCTGCCCATTGATCCAGATGAGCCGACATACTGCTTGTGTGAACAGGTTTCCTACGGCGAGATGATTGGCTGTGATAATGATGAATGTCCCATTGAATGGTTTCATTTCTCCTGCGTAGGGCTCCATCATAAGCCGAAAGGCAAGTGGTTCTGCCCCAAGTGTAGGGGTGAGAATGAGAAAACAATGGACAAAGCCTTAGAGCGGGCCAAGAAGGAGAGGGCGTACAATAGGTAGCTCACTCTGTCCAGCCTAATGAACACTGTAGAATAAACACGGTAATGTCTTGTTTGTGTCAAATTGCTGTTAAAGCTGTTTTAAAAGAGTAACAACCTGAAGAGAGTGATCTTGTAAATAATTATTTTTGTAATTGCTACATAGATGAGAACTAAGGCAACTCCCTCCTGATCATAATAATTTGTGAAGAAAGGACATCTACAATCTGCATGTTTGTAACCGGACGTCTTGCACTTACAGCCGCTTAATTTTCCACATGCATGCAACATCACTCACTTATACTTGTTCATGTAATAAAATTATTTCTAAACAGCAGTTTTGTCATTGTACTATTAGTAGAAAATGTAAATACAGTATTTATTTTGGAAACAATTTAAATCTTGGCCCACAAGTCATGAAAAAGTTGAGTCAACAATTATATTATATTACATAAATGCTCAATAAGCATGCATGGTGTAGTAGAAAACTAATTTCTTGCTATTTTTAATCTGCCTGGTCCCTATAGTAATGCATGTATAATCTCAACCTGTCCAAGAACAGTCGAGCAATAATCTGTTTTGTTTTTTTTTTTTTGTTTTTTTCATATTTGGCTATGACAATATGTATACTGGAATGATATTTTGTGAAGGGATTAACTGTTATGTTACTATTTAAAAAAAAAAAATACAGAACTTGCATCTTCATTTTTAAAATACGGTTTTCAGGCCTTGGCAGTGAAGAGAACAAAAAGTCCCGAATTTACTACAAACATAAAATTCTGCAAAAATATGCATCCGCACGAAGCCAAGTGTAGGTATGATCTTGCCTCAAGTTTATCTTTGGCTGCTCCTGATTGGGTGCTACCGTTTCAAAAACAAGAAAAGAAGAAATCGGAGCATTTGGTTTGTCGATGGATCAACCGGAAGTTGGCGTCCTTTACGTCAAGCCGCAAAATGGGGATTGGTATTATCGGGTGTTTGAATCATAAATATAATAATGACATTGTTACAGTTATCATGGTGGATTGCACGAAGTTTCGCTAAAAACGGAGCACTTAATTGTTGGATTGAAGACCTTGTCGAAGTGATATGGTTGCCCGGCCTCACCAGAGGCTTGTCGTCCGATCACAATTTGCCCCTTTAGCTTAGTTGTGTGGTTTTAGATATCCTGCTAAATATTTACGATGGTCGTATGAACGTTCTAAAACGTATCATTGCATAAAATGTATATGTGCTCATATTTAGAAAAAAATATCCTCCAAACGGATTGGGAAAATTTGGATTTTGTAACTTAATTCACAAAAACGGGAAAAATCTATTAAGTGAAATACTACATTTGAATAAAGATGTAGATATGACGAAATTTCCTTTTTTTTATTTACAAGTGCTGAAAAAATGACATGGGGAACAACCAGTGCAAAATCTGTACATAAAATTCAGTTGCAGGGTTCTTATATACATGAGTACTAAACAATAACATGAATACACTCTTCATGCATGTAACAGAGTTCACAACACAGCAAAGACACAGTGTAAGGATGTCCGATTAATTTGTTATCCATGAAGCTTGGGCTGTGTTTTCCCCAAAGAAAATCTAGAGTGACCAGCATTTGAGCCCAGACATACTGCTGTGTGAAAATCAACTTAGAAAGCAGAGCATCACCTGGGTTAACCGATTAACCCTCCAAGACATTAAACAATTAGTCATGAGGAGTCATTACATCAAGTTGGAATACACCAGAATTCTTGGGTAGTGGCCCAGTAGTCCATACTGACAAATCATCAAGGCAAGATTCAGCACAGTTCCCCTGATGGACTGGAAAAGGGGGACAGAATAGAAAAATATCTCCCTCTTGGCAGGCAAGAACAAAAAACAAAAAAAAAAAAACTATGAAGGGAAGTTGAAGGTAAAGTGCATAAAAGCTTAAAATCAAAAAGGTATGGGGGGCCCAAAATTAAGAGGTACGTTACTAAAATTTGCAGCACACACAATGGAAAGATCAGCTATCATGATTGTCAGGTCAACTGTCTCTCCAGCTTTGTTCTACAATCGCAGACACTCGTTTCTCATACTCCCGCTTGTTCTCCTGGTAGAGCTGTGCCGCCTGACTGTTGGCTGGACTGTTGGGATTTGGTTCATCAAGCAGGGACTGAGAAATAAAGAAGTGAAGGTGACACCACAGTAGTGACAAATGACATAACTTTGATATGGTTTGATCTACTTTAACAGTATTTTAACGTTGCTGTGAAGTGCATGATGGTAAACACAGAAAAATAATTTATTCTTAACTGTTGCTGACTTAATTAACCCCAGGATAAAGATAAGCTACTCATCAATGAGTATTAAAATGTTCCATCTTTTTTCAAACAAAAAAAATGTAATTCTACACTATCACATAATAAACTTTACCGTTAAACTATTACTGTAAACTAAATCTAAGCATCCATATAAGCAACTGTTTAATGATTGTCTGTTGACATTTCCTACCTGGATTGATGTAAGAATAGAAGACACGTCATAAGTAGGACTCCAACGATTCTGTAGGATGTCCAAACATATACTGCCATCTGCATACACTGTATTACACGGAAAAAAATAAAGAAAATAAAAATCAATTACTACCCACCGTTATCAAAACTACAATGTGCCAGGAAATAAGGTAATATTCATACCATTTGGATGAAACATCTTTGACACAAATCGTACTGTAGGTGGTTTGTTGGGGTATTCTTCTGTGAACTCTACAATGAGTTTAAATGTACCTGGGGGAAGAGATCACAAAGTTATTGTATGTTATTTTTTAAGGCATAAGTGTATTTCAGGAGCAACTGATCCTAACCAAAACGTCACAGGTTAAGGGTATAACACAAAACTGAATGTAAAAACGCTAATTTTATAGCAGAGATAAAGAAAGTGTTTGGTTGGCTTCCAAGTCTCTATCTAAAAAACAAAAATGTCAGCTTTGTAACACATAGTACTGTTGTATAACCATGTGTTGTAATTATTTAGTTTTGTACATTTATTTATTGCAAACATACAACACAATAAAAAAAAATAATTGGTTTGTCTGACATCAATATTACAAAAAATCTGAGCAGTGGGAGACATGTTTCATATATAATAAGTGCATCATAGTAAACAGCATCATCACTGATTGATTGAAACACTTACCGTCTTCAAAAGGAGTTCCTTCAGGACTGGGAAGTGAGACAAAAAGTTGTTGTTACTCATTATACACTGACAGGATTTGTTCTTGTGCAGAAAAAAACACATTTGCATCCTTCATGATTCTGTATTAAGATCTTACCCAAATATAACTGCATTCCACACCATGATGTTGTTTTCAGATGGGGCACCACTGACACCAGCTGGAGGATCCTCTTGTAGCCTTCATAAACAAAATACAAGTGTTACAGTTGATCATCAATACCAATGATTTCACAAAAGATAAAGAAATGCATCGAGTCACATGAATCTCAAAATACCTATTTGACCCTTAAAATGTAACAAAGTATGCATATTTATGGCAGTATCAGTTCATCTAAATCACCTATAGGTGTGAAAGTGAGAGTAATTGTCTCTATATGTCAGCCCTGCAATGAACAGGTGATGTGTCCACAGTGTACCCCGCCTTTGCCCATAAGTAGGTGGGATAGGCTCCAGCGACCCCTGTGACCCTAGTGAGAATAAAGCGGGTTCCGAAAATGAATCAATGAATGAATATGCTTGTGTGAGTTCAGACTCATAATATGATATCTGATACTATGCTAATCAACACTTTGTGAATACAGTAAAAACATTAGCAAAAACACAGGCAAACCAGCCACAAAATATTTAATTATATTGCTCAATCTCTATATCCTGTTATCTATCATATTGTCTGCCACATAAAAGCCGATTCTAAATGTAAAATTTGGAGTGGATTACTAGGAATAACTCTTGAGTTGTGTTTTTATGGTGATATGTACTGGACTTTTTTCACAAGGAGATTGGTTTACAACAAACCATATACAACAGAATGTCATTTAGACGGAGTTGGCTCAACCAAACAACTGTAATAATAACAAAGGCATATCTTGTTCCTGATAACATGAATTACCAAATACATTTCCACTCCCACAATTGACAGCTGTCTGTGGCAGCCTTCTTTCTTCCTGCAAAGAACCATCTAAGTTAAAAAAAAACTATCAGCCCGGACAAAGACATCCACAACATTAATAAAATAAAAATATACAACTGATGAAACTGAACCACCGAATTAAGTAACACGAACCCACATGTAAAGTCGTGTTAGGGACAAGGCTTGTCAGAGCAATCCTGACAAGAAGTCCCGATTTTTCTACACAAATCAAATTGATCTCATCTTAGACTTTTAATGACTACTTGAGAGTATACAACCATATGGATTCTGTCTTCCGAATTTTAAAAACGCTATAGTCTCAAGAAATAACACGACATATTCAAGTAAATCGTCCTATAATCACTTACATACGTCTGTCTACCAAAGTTTTCATAATTTACTTTAATAAAGAGATTATGAGTTTTACAATTGTTAGGTGGTAACATCTAGCTTGAAAAACAGGCTTAAACTCGCCTAGTACCCACGTATAAACGCCCAGTTACTGTTTTAATAAATGATAAGCCTGCAAACTGATCACATTTTAAGAACATTAAAACATTGGCTCATTTAGATAGGTAGGTTGCATCCACCTATCCAATACTTCTGTGGTCGGCTGAAACGCTAACAGGTATCAGCTAACACTTTTAGCCTCGAGTCACTGAGGCAGCACTTATAAAATAAACATTTCTTTTAAATGTTTGGGCGTTGTACACAACAAGACATAAACAACGTTAACGGCACTGACGTTGAGGTCACTTCTTACTTTAGTTACTTCTGTTGTTAGATTACTGAATATGACAAGCTAATGTATGCTATGCTAATGCTAGCTGTTCTGGCAAATCGTAGTTCACTGACGCTGCCGTTGTCGACATCAGTATAATTTTTGACCAGCAACTCACCGTTTAAAATCTCTCATTAGTCTTCTTCTAGCCGGGGTAGACATGGCTTATTTTGAAACACGTGCTGACGACACTGAGACGTATGTAGGGACTTATTTTATCGACACGTTTTTATCGTATTTAATGGTTACTTGACACCATAACCCGTTCCCTTAATGCCCCGACTCCTTCCTACGTTTCACAGATAACGTTAATCCTGACTCTCTGGTTAGGCCAGCTAGGTTTACAGGGCGAGTTCAACACCAGAGGAGACAGTAACTGTAGTTAAGTAACATATGCATTTATGTTCAGAAAACCGGCAAAAGAAGAAGAAATAATTACCATTAAATACATTTTTACCGTCAATAATACTTAACACTGCAAAATATAAGTCTTCATGGTTGTATTTTAATATACATTATTTGTTTACATCCCCCCTTTTCACTAATGGTATGGTCGGACACGGGGCGTGGCTAGTGACGTGTTGTTTGTGCAGGATGAAGGTCGGTCTGATGACAGGTGACTGTTAGCACAGTACACCCGATCAGCCGTGCTGCAACACGTGACGCCGGAATGGGGCAGCTTCTTCGGTTCAGGTTTATCAACGATTGATATTTATAAAACGGTCATATACACGAGGACCGCATTAATGTTATACGGTTCTGAAAATAAATTGAATACATGGGTTTAAAAGTATATCACCAGAGATTTTCACATCTGGAGTACATTCCGATTTATTTATGAAAGAATCCAAACAAAAAGTTACCAAAGAACACTTAAATGAGGAAAAACAGATACAGTTCTACATTTATTTATTAACATCAACAAACAAAACTTAAGTATTGGCAGTGGCTCAATACAGAGGCCCATTTTAGTGTATATTAGATCACGTCTATTTACAATTTAACACTGATCAAAAGCCAAACAAACATTCTCTTTAACACCACGAGCGAAATTAAAAATAAGTAAAGTGTCTTGTCCATCCATGATAGGCCTGCCCTTTTTAAATGAAATGTCAGCAAAGAACTGGACCGCTCAGTGGTTTAAGGCAAATTAATTCTGTTTTTAAGTTTACATAATATTAGGAAAAAAGGAGGGCATATCACACAAGTCCTTTGTACTCTAGGATCCATGGTAAAGTAGCAGGGTGCTGAAGAGGGCATGGTCGTACAATTGCTCTGCTTTCACAGACTTCTGGTGCTCCACCTGGCTGCCTGCTGTACTGTTGATTTCAAATGAGTCACTGCAGATGTGCTGATTTATTTCTGCTGCTGGGACACACTCAAATGGAAGTTGTGGTTGATTGTGGCCATTTAAGGAAAAATCCTCATGGGGTCTTTCACCTGTCACCGTAAATGACAAAAATAGTTAAAGGGAATACATATGCAATCAATACCACTATATTCCTGATACTTCAAGATACTATGGCATTTTGTTTTGCACAATTACTAAAAAGAAAAAAAGTGCTATAAATTAGTTAAAACTTAAAAATAAATGTGCCTGAACCTTTTGAATTACATGCTACACAGTAACCAAAATGAAAAATACTACAAAGCCTTATGCAATTCCACAAGTTTTGACCTTCTTTTAAATAGGTCAGATCCTGATCTGTAGTTATTTTAACATACAGTTTGCGCTCCATGGCACAGTGACCTAGTATTTAAGCTGCTGTGTTAAGAATCCCATGTCCTGCAGGCATGTCATGAGCAATGAACAAATAGAAGTGAAGTAAGTTACAGATAAATAGTTTAACATTTATCATTAATGTCACAACTATTTTATACCATCTTATACATATCACAGGCCATTGAAAATGACAGGCATGACATGATAGATGCAACATATTACATGAAGAAAAACACCAAGTCCACCAGTGACATTCAAGAAATTTATCAACATTTAATTATTTTTTTTTACATATTCAATACAAAGCTGATCCCGCTCAGTACTAAGTATTAGACAATCCAATCAAAATGATGCAACCTCTGGCATGTGAAAATAAAACAGAACTGGCCATGTAACATACCACTACAAAAGACAATGAAACATTTTTCTGGTATCTATAAATGCTTAACAGCTTAACTATTCAATGCAGCTCAAGAAGTAAGGCTTCTTGCCAAGGATTAGAAACCCAAGCAAACTTTCTTGAGCAGTACCATTTATTCAAAACTGATTGTAAAATTATCAACTGCCCATTTCATCAGGAAGGACATTATACAACACCCAGAGGGGTGAGTTCTGCTTGTTGCTTGAAGAACAAAAGTCCTTTGCACACGCACACAGTGAATATTCACCATTCTTGAGAATCAAAGCTTACAGCTAAAATGAACACACAGAAAATAAGAAAAACTCAACTTCAATCCTTCAGACATCTAAATCTCAGGACACGTCTACAACTACTGAAAAAGCTGCACAGTGAATTGTTTATACTTTACAAGCTACATTCATGTTAGGATATGCTTTGGCATTAGGCGATTCTTAAACATAACAGAGCATCAGCTAATATATGTAAGCAGATAAACATTTGGAGGCATTTCTACACTGAATGCCATTAGAGATCTTAGGCTGTCCTTTTAACAACAAATTTGACCTTTGTTTAACTGATTAAAAATGACAAACTCTCAAGTGTTATTCATTGTTGCCTTAATGCAGCAATGAATAACAATGCATTGCAACAATTTGTATCCTGACCTGTACTGGCAGTGGTGACAATCGTGTCCCGGGAATGCCAATTGCTTTGCTTTATCTACAACATTCCTGTATAATTGTGCAAAACAAAAATTATCCTTTTACAGTATTATGATCTTTAACATTACAGATTAAATAATTATCTGTATAACTTAAAACATGTGTGTAACAAAATCATTACTTTTATCTGTCCAAATATAATCAGGTACAAGGAGAAGTATAAAATACAGTGGACACACAGCTATACACCTTTCAAACGTAGCATACTACAAATCAAAACATACAAATGCCTGTTTGCATATAATATGCAAAAAACAGCCTGGCAATACCAAAAAGATATACTGCACAAAGTGAAACATGAGCATGTGCTGCTGCACACATAAATCCCCCTACAGATAGGCATACGAGTTGGTGCAGCGACATGGGGTCTGCATTGATGCCACAGTGATGACCTCCAGCTCTTTAGATGCCGAACATGAACTGTCCTGCCCCCCCAAGTCCTCACACTGATCCATGGGCCCCGGACCCTGTGGGGTTGAAAACCCATTCAACCCAAATGCTAAAGGTCCTGGCCCACCTGAGCTTACAGTAGCTGCCAGCTCCACATTCATGCTTTCCATCTGGGTGTGTTGAGCACCACCCAGTGGCCCATTTCCATTCAGAAACTCTGGTGGCATGCCCATACCTATGACCAAAGAAATGCATAAACAAACAATGTAATGAAGGCTGGCTAGAGTTGTTTGTATTATACAACCTCTAAATACCAAAATAACAGTCAAGATCTAATGCTCACAGTATTAAGATCAGAGTATTGTAAAACTTGAATAAATCCAGTCACAACATAACCTCACTAAGCACTCTATATTTAGTCATTCTTTTTTATGCAGTGACTGAGAACAGTAAGGTGTGTCATACAAGTATAAAAGAACACATATGAATACATTATGTCTTAAAATTTGATTACATTCATTATTTTTCACTCAATTACATTCTTCATAGCAGTATCATTTCATGTGGATGACATTTTGCGTTCTTCCATATTGCATACTGCAAGCAGGAAGTTTGCACGATGGCAGTGTAAATGAACTAAGTAAACAGGACAGGGACCCAGATGAGCCAAAAAAATAAAGAACTCATACCTAAGGAGGGCTACCTCTGCCTAATGAATGCGATTTGAGTAGATGAAGTTTGAGAAGCACCAGAAAATGAACTGCAGGCCAGTCTCTCAAACATTACTGAACTACTTAACTACCCACAAGACTGTCAGATACCCTAATCCTACAGAATAGGGAAAGCTAATGAAGCCACAAAAGGTGTAGCTGGGGCTCTGAGCAAATCCTCAAAAAGGATGCTGATGCACCATTTGGTAACGAATCATTATTCCTTGTAGAATTAGACTATAGATGTATTTTATTGTAGATTTATTTAAATAAAAGGTGGAAAAATTAAATATCAATAAGTACCATTTATTATTTAAGTACATGCCTCAGAATGTAATAAGAAATTACTCTTGGGTAATGTTGCATAACTTGTGTATTAAATTTACAGAAAATGCGCTTCATCATGGTGTGTACAGGAGTTTGGTCATATGGCACAGCCTTTACTAACAATAGTTTGTTCAAGTGTAAAGTTTGCTTTTAAAGACATTTCAAAAGTAAGTACAAAATAATAATTGAGTCACACTGTAACCTACCATTAGGTCTAGCCTTCTTCACTGGGTTGGCTTCAATGCCATCAAACGATCTCTTTCTGTTGGGCACGCCATTCAAGAAGCTGCGTCCCTGGATGGTTGGGTGATTGTGACCCCCATTCTGACCCATGCCATTCTGAAAAGCCCCATTATGGGACTGAGCCATGTTTTGTTGGAAGTTCTGGGCATTGGAGAGAATCTCGGCACACTCCTGGAATCCCTGGGCGTGGGCAAGGTCAGCAGCAGTCAGCCCACTGGCATTCCTCATACTGCACGGGAACGGGAAGACAAAGTGTTAGAAAACCTACACTGCATGTTTGTTTCACACAAAAGACAAAATAAGACACGCCCAAGCGCGCGCACACATACACACACAGGCATACACATACAGACTCATTAAGCAAATACTCGCACATACAGACGGACACAAGCACACAGATGTATAGAAACAACCTGCCCTGCTCTAATCTGTCACATCCTGTTCGTCATCTTTGTGACAGATGACGACTGATCGCTTTTGGATCATTTGTGTCTTTCACAGAACTTAAAGTTTCCAGATAATGAAGGAAACATGTCTGCTGCAAAATGATATGATTAAGACAATAGAAAATATGTTTCAGTTTATGGTAATATGTGGGTAAAGAGTTGGAAGTGCGCACATCATAAGTGAACCCAAAGGAGAGGAGTTCTTGTGGATGATATCTGTCAGAGCAGGAGAAACACGATCATCAAGGAGTATTTTGCAGAGACTGAGATACATTATTCATAATTCAGTGATGCTGCTCAAGGAGCTCAGTGCGGCATCCAAATAACAGGAACAGTGTAGCCATGTTTCAAGTCTGAGCAGCAAAATTACAAAAAGACAGCAGTATACACTCTTCATGACTGTATAACTTAATATAATGAAGTTGTGTGTAATGTGGAAGACAAAGATGGAATTAACAGAACTGTGTTTCTCAGTATTGAAGGTTTTAACAGGGCCTGGAAGAGGAAGATTGTGCATCTCTTGAAGGACAGGTCAAGATTGAGAAAGTAGTTCTCCTCAGCACTTAGGATCAGTTGAGGGAGTGCTGTATCTTCAGTGTAAACTTGATAGAAACAAGCTCAAGAGAGTGGATGACAGAAGGGCAAATGGTAGTCTTGAAGCATCAGAAATCCTGAGGTCTCTTGAAAACATGGAGCGGGCAAGGCAGGGTCTTCCATTACAAGCAGACGAAGACTATGAAGAAAATGTGTTATTTCTGTACAAACAGAGTTCTCTTTATAATATTCAGTTGTGTTAATCACATCAAGTTGCAGCAGGGATAAGGTGATTTTGAGTGGAATAATGAATGAGCAAACAATGCAATGATATAGTCAAAATGCAGACGTGTAAACAGCATTATGTATGGAAGCAATGTCACCGGGCTGTAAAATATCAAACAGTTTTATGGAAGGTGGCTGGATTATTCATGAGTTAATCATTAATTTAGTACATAAGGTCTCTGATACCATACAGTGAAGAGGACTTCTACTCCTGTGACAAGAATTGTCGGAAATAAATGCCTGTAAAATTTTTGTAGGGTGGGCAGAATGTATCCCAGTAACCAATAGGAGCTTTTCAGCTTAATGATGAGATTTTTTCTTTCCTCTACTGGCCAGTTATGAAACAATAGTGTACTTGTTCTCAATGTCATCGAACTGCAAAATGAGTTCTCCAAGCAAACAACAAGTCTTTGTTAAAGAACTGGGACTTCTGGAAAGGTTCCAGGCTTTTTCTAACTATTAGACATGTGCCGGAGAAACTCCTGCAGGGAATTTTAGACATATACCAGGATACATAACAGGTGAGGACAATCTGCACTGACAATATAGTTTGCCCAAATCAAGTGACATTCACTCCCATACAACAGCTGCACTGCAACTGTCTGGTCATTCATTGTGGATACAAGTTGTTCTTTCTTTGTATTTTCATCTAAACAATTGTGCAAAAAACAAACATTTCAAGGACTAGTGCACATGACAAAACATTCTTATAAAGAATCAAAGATTATAAAAACAAAAAAGTAAAAATCACACAATAACTTGTTGCATATTACCCGTCCCCTTCAAATTAACGCTTCCATGAGATTTTGACCAGGATTAATTTTATAGTGGAAACCATTTTGTTGTCAAGTAGATGGATTGGTCTCACTGTAAGGAACAGAAATCTTCTTGGTTGAATCTCAAATCAGCAAAAGTCCATGAATGAAGCCTTTAAAAGCATTATTTTATTTTTAAACCATCGTTTTACAGGTTCAAAATGTTAGTATGCGTTACAAATTTTTTGGGGGTAGTCCACTGTAGCCTTTAACCTGACTTAAACCCAAAACCCATCTGTCTCCTAAACACTGTAATTCAACATTAAACCTGCACAGTAAAATGTTATGTTTAATGCCCCATTAGCAGAAAAGATCAAATTCTTACTCATATTGGCCCGGTTTTACAGTGGGCAGATTGAAACAAAGGTGAGGAGGGTTTCTAACCCCAACAGATGTTTGGTTAAGACTCACATGATTAGTCCATTTCAAATGGCTGAACACTAAAATCACATTCTGTTATAATGAGATGAAAAAGCAAATGCCATGTTCAGAAAACTCATTGCTAGATGAATTTAGCAGCTCTCCAGAGCTCAAACTCCATGTTTAACCTTAATTTATTTATCTACTTATTTATTTAGACAACCTGAACTATTATTTTACTCTTATAACTGACAGGTAACATTCACTAAAATTAAAATGGTCATTCCTTTAGTGAGACCTGACATCTACAGTGCGCACAATTTCAATAAAACACAAAACAGGAGTTGACTGATTAACCAGGTTATTGAGTGAAATGTTCAAAGGAAGCGTTAATTCTTTGTAAATGCCTGGTATGCTTTGCTTTTCCGTCCTAAGCACAATATGTATCTTCTCTATCATCTAACCTTCCAGAGGCAGCCTATTATCATGCTACATGTTGACATGTGACTCACGTGATTAAACCTGTCCATATAAAGGGCTCCTATGGTTAGTTCACAAAATCAAAAACAAATAATAGTACAAAATAAAATCAAAAGCTAGATACAGGAACAATCATGGATAATAAGCAAAGCATGCAGGTATAAAACTTTAGTTTTGATTCATTAAAAAACCTAGCATTAAAACCAATCACCGCAAGAAATACCTCAACAGTTTGCCAGTGTGTAGATAGGAAGCGATAGTGAGAACACTCAATGCCACAACAGTGCGGCTATCCCAGGGAACGGGGCAGACTCAGCAGTGTCTATTCTCCCCCTTTCTAGGATTACTTGAAAAAACCAAGTCATTTCCAATTCAATGGCTGCAAAACATTAAGACGTATGGTTCTGTTTCTGTTAACAGTATAGAAAACTTTTTTTGTAACTTATTGTCACTTTCATAAAGGAAAAGGTGACAAAGAATAGAATGTCAAAACAGACTATAATATTGTATAGGGTTAATACTGTGACATACAAAATAAAACATTTCTTGGTATAAAGGTTAAATATTCTGTACAGTGAAATGACAGTGAATAACCATTGCAACAGGATGATGGTTAGCATTACACAGTTAATAGTTCATAACATGTAGCTACACAAATCTAAGTCTTCTCACTCAGCTGCTCTAAACCTTTGTCTCTGCCCTTTTCTCATTACCAACAACCTCTAAACTCTGTCCTGCCTGAGGCTAGCCTGCAATAGACCACCTTACCAACTGAGGCTCATGACAAGTTCTACCAAAATCATTTTAATTAGTGCCCTGACAGATAATAAATATTAATGTAAATATGTTTGATCTATTATATTATTTTAGATATATTTATATACATATATTTTTATTTCATAAAGATTAATATTTCGATTAGAACCACTGAAGATAAATCTAATTTTCTTTTTAGGATACCTTACTTTAATTTAATCTTGGTAAATTGTGACAAAATGACAACTTTGCCTTAGAAATGGAAATTGAATCACCGCAATATTCAAGTCTTATAGAATTACAGAGGGAGATGACTAATAAAAAAAGGAAATAAGAAGTGTGTCCATGGTAGGGTGGAAGAGAACAAGAAGCTTGGCAGAGGATGTCAAGAACCTGAGTGGAGAATTTTAATGAGCAAAACATCTGTGGCTGGGGAAAAAAAATGAAAAAAGACTGAAGTTCAATGTCCAGATCAGTGATGTGCTGCATTACGTCCTCAGTCTTCTTCTGTCTTTTAACAGAGTGTAGTACAAGACTGCTGAACTCACTGAATGCACTGGAGCAAGTCCACTGTAGATGTGAATACAGTCACCAGTCATTTTAATATTCTTTTTAAAAAAGCAAACAAATACTCATTTCTCAAGTTTATCTTCTTTGATACTGGAACAAAATCGATTTCGTTAAATCATGCCTTTTTGAAAGCATCGTTACCAAGAGAGGTTGCTTCTTAGCATCAGTCCACATCACAAGAAGAGAAAGTACCCTCCCTCAGGTCATCTGTATCTTCAAGTCTTAAGAGTGCACAATTGTCACTGTGGTCCAGGACTCTTTTCTGAATTTCAAGCCAAGGCAATCTTCTTTAAAAGTTAGGAGTGTAGAACCACAGAATGGCCCCACCAAGATAAAATCTTCTGGAGAAGAACTTGAAATTCAGCAGATGTCCTGGAAATTCATCAAGTTAAAAGAAAAAAGAGAAAATCTGGATCGGGGTTGAACTAGTCGACGTCAAGAAAAGTCTCCCCTTCAGACAACGGTGGCAAAGGAAAGAGGAAATGCCCTCTTTTCATGTAGCAGACTTAAAAATTGATTTTCTTTTTCAAAGGACCAATTTCTTCAGAAACTCTGAAAGATGATGGACAATGCAACCAGACATGACAGACAAAAGGGGAAGATCACGTACACCTAGTACTGAGTAAATCTTTATTATATTGATTTTCTGGGATATAATTTTTTTTTTCAATTTGGCCTAAAACATAAAAGTAAAATCAACAGTATTTGGACCTGTATTTGCTATAGCATTACATTTAAGCTTAATTCTAATTTTAGGACATATTTATAATGTATACTAGTTTTCTTTTTAAATAATATGGCACAGATTTTGATACACAAGACCCATAGATACATTGTCACAGCTGTATGCCAATTTGTAAAAATATAAATCATCTAAATGGCAGATTTGTTGCATATTGTTTTCTAGCAAATGTGAATATATGAAAGTATGCACTGCATTACAAGTCTGTACTTAAATTAAAGACAAATGGATTGTTTGGTTGATTATGAGAAACCATTTTTAGATCAACTATTTTTAATTATAAAACACTTGAGAAAAACAGCCTTAAATAAAATTAAAATAAAAATAAATTTTGACAATTTTCAACTATCTTGTCATGAGCCTCATTCCCACTCAGTGTCCTTTAGTGTCTCTCCCAGATGTGCTCCATTACATTTCTGATAACAAAAATAACCTGACAATTAAAATTAACTATAGTATCTGTCATCTGCAAAGGGGAAAAAAAAAATCACATATCATTTTCATTACAGATAAAACTGATCAGCTGATAACCAAATGCACATTACAGAACCTCAATGTGAGTGGAACATTTATTAATACATGGTCTGTTTGTTCTGCCAAAATAGCCGACGCAACCAGGGGGTTTATGTCACTAAAAAAAGCTGATGACTGATTAAGCCAATTGTGTGGGTACAATGACTAACAAAACATTTCTACATTTTTTTTTTAGCAAGGAATAAATAATCCAATAAAAATAGGTGCAAAGAGTAACATTTGCTTCTGAGCAAATTCTGAAACACTATAGATTACAGAAACTGTAATAGTCAACAATTTAAAATTTTTTAAAAAGATTTTAAAGTACAGATCATGAAACTTTTTTTTTTTTTGTCTCACTGGACCAAGTATCTGTTGAGCTCAGCAAAAAGCTTCAGATTGACTTTTTACTGACAGCATAAATTGGTTTATTGGCTCACTATATATTAAAAAAAAAAAAACACTTCAGTTACAATACAATGAAAATATAGAAAACCTCCCCATAGGAAAATGTACACCTATAAAGTCCCTGTTAGTGTTGCTTTTTAAAAAAATCACTGGTGTCAGAAGTGTAAAACCTGTTGCAAAGAATGAAAATGCAAATACAGTAATGATTTAACCAAGACACCATCAACACATTGCAAAATTAATATATGCATTATCAAATTAATGTAACTTAGATACTACACTAGTTACAGTATCATAGTACTATTACGCAGTATTTAACCTGTAACTTGAAAGAGTTAAACTATAAAACATATAATATTACTTTTGCTTAATTGTATAAAAAGGAGACAATGCAGTTGGTGAATTATGCACTACCATTAACTAACAAACTACATCTCTCAGGATACCTAAAGTGAAAACAAGTATCACAATGTTATTTGGTTTGGCTTCACCTCTATATTTAACAAAAAAAAAAAATAGTTTGTTTCCTCTTTCATTGCAAAATGAGTTTAGTCGTGACTAAAGTATGCTATAAATGCAGTCATTCTGCCCTCGAACAAAAGCAGTAGACAACTGTTAAGGTGTGGCTAAGTTCAACCACTGAATTCATTTAATCATTTAGAGTCAAAAACATCACCAGGAAACAAGCCACCTGGGAAGAGTTAAATATATAATCCAATACTCAGTATCTCTGTATCAGTGCTCAAGTCCAACAGCACTGAAACAACAGCAGCTGAATTAATTTGACCTATGTTAAACTAAATATATACTTAATCTATGCATTTTCATCCTATGCAACAGATGTGTTTACTCTCTGAGGTTAAGCAAGTTTAAGAAAAGAAAAATAATGTGCATTTGGTCATTCAGTCAAGCTGTGTATGTAAGACAGTAACCAAAACAAATGTTAACAAAGAAAACCACACTCTAGATTTAACAAAGATCATGCAATATGGCCTAGTATGCTAATAACAGATCTTTTTCAACTTTTACATTAAGTTGCCCTCATGAATGTGTAATAAATGTTTTGCAACTAAAAATCAGTTAATGAGCACCAAAGGCAAGAATCTTGATAAATTATGCTTGAAAATTTTTTATTTTTTTTTTTAACATTTTACATTTCAGTTCCTCATAACTAAACTGGAATTCAAGTTTCTGCTGAATGCAACTAAAATCATTCATGAACCAATACAACCCAATTGGATAAAATTATTACACTCATATGGGACAACTTAATGCTAATTGTTGCAATAATAAACAACAATTTCAAGGATTAAACAAAAATGTCACATTTTCAAGGGAGCACCACCAAATTTACTTAATAACACACGTCATGTCATCTGTTCTACAAATACAACAAGGAGAACTATCAGCGAGTGAGCAAGCGAGCTAATAACAACAGTCAAGCATTCGTACTATGGCATCACTATCATTAGCAATAATAGAATCATGTCACAATATAATTTTTAATACAATAATGGAACACAAACAAGTATCAAAAGGTGGCGTTATATTGTGTGGCATTAAGTGTCATTCTACCTTCAGTTCAGTATACTTGTGAATTATTACAGCGAAAATGGCTTCAGTTGATTTATGTTTTATTTTAACAGGTTTTCTTTGGACTTACTATAGTTTGTATGCACATCATGTTATGTTTGATGAAAATGTCAGCAAATTAATCACCCCACCTACTTGTAAATTCTTATCTTAATATTTCACAAAGTCAGTCAGACCTAAATGGATCATTTTCAGGCCCTCCAAGTAATCTTACTTATACAAACAAATTTAATAATGGAGTTTCCGCACTGCTCCCATTTTAGTTTGGTGGTGATCCCTTGTAAAGGTGTGTCTGAGATGTTGAATAGTATAAAAGAAAACAAAATGGGGACACAGGTTTGATCACAGGACTTACTCAGCTTTCGCTCCCTGAATCAAGAGAGCGTTGATACAGCCCAGACTGCCCGCACGAGCAGCCTTGTGGATGGGCGTCTCGCCCACATAGTCCTAAGAGATGATAAGAAACAAAACCATGACTGTACTCAGCATGAGAACAGCAGCAATGAGCCAATATGCTATCTACGTTAGTTACAAAGAAATATATATGACTGAATTTTGTCTGCTTGTTTTAATACAGCGGTTTAAAATCAGGCTGAATAAAAAAGGAAAACAAGGTGAAACTCTAGAGCCTGAACTTTTCACCTACGTAGACTTCACTACCACCCACACATTTACAGTTGCATAGCAATCAAGCAGATGGAAAGAACAGTGTATACAATGAGAAGGCTTTGACCACAATGTAATGTTGGCAGGGCCTAAGTAGCAGACCTAACACTCCTCCAGTCTAAGTAAATCCAAGAGGAGAGAGATGGTCACGTAAACCACCATCAAACACAACTACATTTCATGATGACGACAACATATTATGTCACTGTGACCTACAAATCTAATTTTTCTCAGTGGTGCAGCAGTGCATAAAATATACCCCCAGTGGCTGAGTCTGTGCATAGAAGCACACAAAAGAAAGGATGACATAAAAAGGTGAAAAAAAAACCAAAAACACACAGCTTGAGTTCCCCCACCCTTCAAAATGTGAGAGACTCATATTATTAGAATATGAGTCAGGTGTAAGGACTAAGCGGCAATAGTACTCTTAAAGAGTCATGACCCTGCACTCGGAATGATCCTCGCTGATGGGATCAGTCCAAGCTCAACAGCACACACTGCTGTGCTCTTTTTCACTCACGCATGTCTGAAGTTGAATTTTGTTACTGCAAATGTGTTTTGTTAATTTAAGGCTCTGTTGGTTTGAATTATTCAAATGTATTACTGCTGGTTGATGTTTTTGTTACATCAATACCACTACCAATTCCTGATCAATACTTTAATTCATATACACCAAAATGGAAATTAGTCAGTTTCAGCACTATCTTTGACCTCTCAGACTTAAACTATAACCTAATTACAACAACTTTAAGTCACTTAACATAATATCATTAAATACATACTAAAAACTATGGATGTGTGCTGAATGTAACTGCACTCATAAAGTTTTGGTATTGACATATTGTGTCAAAACAACTAATTTATTTTCCCTGATAACATCTAACCTACTTGGGTGGTGTTGTAAAAGTATGACATGTCAGTACCCAGCCTGATAATCTACAGTCTGCTTAATCTGTCTGCTGTTTGACTTAACTTTGATTTGCCCAAGTAAGTACTGTGTGCATCCTCATGAGCAAGACAATTCCTTTAAACACCCATGACAGCAGCCCCAACTTCCAACTAAACAGCTTATTTCAGGATTTGTGTGGTGTGTGTATCTGATGTCCCACCTGTCTGTTAATATCTGCACCAGCTTGGAGTAGCCATAACAAGCACTCAGGGTGGCCCCCAAATGCAGCAATATGAGTGGGTGTCTGTGCAAACCTGGAGGTTACAGCATTGACACCACAGCCCACCTGAACCAGACGCATCACACACTCCAGCTGTAATAAAAACAAAAGGAATACAGACCAAAGTATTTTAAATTAAGACAACGGACAGGTAGAGACAAGCAGAGTGAAGTAGCTAGTTAAAGGCAACAAAAATGCAACACTATTGTGTGAAGAAGTTTTTCATAGTTTTGGGCATACATCCATTTTTTGTGCAAACTGTAGGTCTGCCCTGTCCTAGGTATACAGTAACGTAAAAACAAAGCTGGAGTTAAGTAGTTAAGCATGGGTGTGTGAGACAATCTAACACCTTGTAAATCCACACAAACACAAGTGGAATGACTTCAACCAGTTGTCCATATTCTTCTCTGGCGCAAAAATAGTCACCTTTAACGCAGATGCCATTCTTTTACAACATTTATTATTTTCGCAACACCAACTGTTCATTTGACTAGGGTTAGATTGATGATTTGGCTAGCTTCAGTTAAAATGGCAGTTAAAGTGGTCAAGCTAGCAGATGTTTCTCGTTAGGTTAGTTTCTTTGTTTGCTCATTTGTCGGCCATTTACATTATTACTGCCCAAACTAAAACTATTTTCAAGTGAAACAAAACTCTACCAATTATTTCTAAACATTATATTTTAATTCACGTAAAGAGAAGTGAGTTTTCTGGGAGTAAATGTGGATGTAATGTTGCTAACGGTTCGCTGTGTGTTTCCAGCTGCTCTATGGTCTCATCAGCTAACAGTTAAATCAGGAAATGGCCGAGGAGAAGAGGCTCATGTCGGAGAGCGCTCATTTTGGACACCGTTTCCAGAAATTTTCCATTTGAAGTAACCTAGTCGGGCTAAACAAACAAAAGAGAAAATACCTTTCCGAAATGAGCAGCCCAATGAATGGGCGTCCAGCCGTAGAATGTATCCTCCACATTGAGGTCAGATGGGTTTGAGGTGCACTGAAGAAGGGAGCACAAGGCACCGACATCTCCATCCCTACACGCCCGGTGGAGAGGGAAGCGGGCGTTCAACACCTCCTCGCTCGAGAATCCAGACTCCAGTCCCCCCGACATCGTGGCGTCGCTCGGCTGTATAGCGGGTTGGTATTGACGGTAGATAGTGTAAAAGTGTGTGTTTGCGGTGGCGGATAGGGAGCCAGTGTTTCGGGACACACGCCGCCCTGGCTGGTGTGTCTTTCTGCCTGACAACACAAAGCAGGCAGGGCAGAGCACGCGCCGAAGTGAAACTTGAGAAGCGCCGAGTGAGCCGCAAATCCCGGACTGGATCACACCTGAGCCCCGGCTTTTGTTCTCCTATTCCGGTGTTTTTTCTTTTGTTACCACTAGGGAGTTTCACCGCCACGACATGGTCTACAGAGGTGGGCTATAACTAAGGACGTTTACATAAATACTGCTTTTAAGTGTAGATTTGATATGATTTACTTCACTGGGACGTTTCCATTGTATTATACTTTGTAGTCGCATCCACTGGTGGAGTGCACGGACTGGATCGTGGATTGGAATCACAATCAGCAGTAATTATATTTGACCACTAGGGGAAAGAAAAACAAAAAAATATTTACATTACGCTCTTCTTACATTACAGGGCGGATTACACAAGCAGCATGTAGAAATGTAATAGGTAATCAGAGCTTTTACAGAAACTAAAAGTGTTAATATGCTGTGCTACAAGTAATGTTGGGTAGTATTGCCAAAACTATTATGAAAATGTTGATGTCAGTATCACAATACATGTCAAGTAATTGAAAATTGAAGACAATTAATTACTATTGTAATAAAAGTAGTGACAAAGTGGTGACAAGTTATTTGATGAGTGCCCAATGTTGACAAATAATTTACAATTACATTCAAGAAAACCAAGGGTAGGTTATTAATTATTGTCAAAGACAGACAGACAGACAGACGGCCGGCCGGACAGACAGACATATAGACAGACATATAGACAGACAGACAGACAGACAGATAGATAGATAGATAGATAGATAGATAGATAGATAGATAGATAGATAGATAGATAGATAGATAGATAGATAGATTGTACAATCTTTTACATGGTCTGATATGATAATAGTCACAGAAAATATTATTAGACCATCAAACGTCATCAAAAACCATGGCTAACTCATGTGTGTATCATATGGCTAAAACAGACAGAAAAGAAAACATGGAATGCCTAAAGCACTGTTTTTGTCAGTACAATGACATAAGTATTAATGTAAGAACTGAAGTGATTTTTAGTTATTATCAAGAAAACCATTGAACAGATATCAGCTCTGAAAGTTTTACAAGCGATTTTTGTTGTTATCATTATATTTGTCCAAATACATGTACCTTTAGTTGTACCAAGGTTTAAAATGAACAAGAAATTGAAGAAAGGGTGGTCTACTATTTTTTTCTGCATCAGTATGTTTACAGCCAGGTGTTTTTTTGTTTTGTTTTGTTTTTGTATGTTTGTTTGTTTTCTGTTTTTCATAAAATTTTTAAAGCATTTTTTTCAAATTTGCAGAACATTTAGATGGAAATGTGATATAAGTCTTCTTAAACCAGGGTTTTACCTTCACCTTAAGTTTACCTTCAAAGTTAAAATGGGGACGTAATATGCAGGACGTGGGAAAGGATCAAAATGCTATTCATTCACACGCAAAGTGGGACACCTGGTCATCCTAGATGTTTTGGATTCATGTCACTCCTGCTGTCTATGTTTAAAGTTAAGGTCATTTGAACTAGTTTAAACACTGGTCTTAAGTTTAATCCACAGCCATGCATCATGTGTTTATATATATGAAGTGTATAAATGAAGTGTATGGATGCATGGATACTAGAATGGATCAGAATTTCATGCCGCAGTAATGTTTTTAGCCTCTGGAGGGCAGAAGAGCCTCAAAGTGCCCATCAAGCTGTTAAACAGTAAAACATTGCAGGACTGGATTACCAAGAAGACAAAGCACCTTTGGGAAGATGCAGCATTGAATCACAGATTTAACTGATACAATAAGAACTCTGTATTATTTCCTAGTTTCATGTTGAATCCCATCTTGATGTAGTCTGCTTTTGCGTATGATTTATGGAATAGCTTCTGAAGTTACCGATGTCTATATATATATTTATGCTGTCATTATAGTTCTATATGTGTTTCCAATGGTTGTTGTCTTCTTTGCACAGTAAAACAGATTATGGAAATTTTAGATTATTTCACCCACAAAGTGGTAATAATGAGCACATACTGTCTTTCATATGCAAATGTCAGAATTTTGTTT
>JAPSES010000019.1:4263678-4299515 GCA_029822895.1 Maxillicosta whitleyi | reverse complement strand
AGACGCTGGATCATGAAATGAAAGTGGCGGGGGCGTCGTTAATAGTAATAGCTGCTACCTGTGTTTACATTTTTTTTTATTGAACAAACATCAATACAAACATTTCAGGCATATTTTACAATTTGTTGAAAAAGGTGTTGGAACAACTGTCAGAGAAGCATAGAAAAATAAATGGCTACCTGTGTTTTCCGCCATCATTCTGGCTGCTTGCTGGATAACTCTCACCAGACAGAATTTTAACGCGACGAGCAATCTCGCCAAATTACATCTCGCGAGATCTCGTTACACCCCTAAAACACACATTTATAGACAGTTTTTTGTTGTTTGTTTTCTGAACATGTCTGTTATTATATGCTGAAACTATGAATGAGCAGAAATATGTCATGTCTCTTTTTGTTACCAGATTTTGCAATGATATAGGTCCAAATTTGGGTTCGAACATACACTATCACGCAAATAACAACTAAAACAACCATAGCCTTTACAACCTCCAGTAACAGTGTGGAAATATAATGATGCAAAACTATTAAGTAGCATAAAATAGAAAGTCAGTAAAGTACCTTCAATTTGTCTTTCAGAAAAATACAGTGAAATGCTACATACTTTTTAATGCTGCAGTAATATTTATCCTACAACAAAACACAGTTTTTCCCGTTTGTCATTTATGCTGCTTCTCACCTGGATTACAACTCATTGTAGGTAACAAATAACGCAGCAAAGTGTTGAATTATGGTTAATTATCAGCATTATACTAGTTGTTTTCCTGTAAAATAAAGAAGCAGCGGACTCACCTTACAGTCCAACAGCAGCTATGACTGACCAGTGGCTGAGCCCCACCACATCTACATAATACAAATTTGTTCAGATTACAAGGTAGATGATTGGACGAACCTCCACTGTCCTCGACGCTGATTGGTGGAACAGTATTTTCTCCAGACACTAGTGTCGAATCCGTCAACTTAGAAGCAGCAAACCTGTCCAGCTCAAGACTCTGGACAAAAAGCTGGTGTCTATAAGTGACTCAAATCTGGAAAAAAATAAAAAATAAAATCACCATGAACTGCTATAACTATAACAGCATGGATTTTATTGATTTTTCCATGATTAAAGTATTGCACAGTACCTGAGATGAGCAGACCACTGAAAAGGACAGTCTTAACTGGACTCATTTACACTTCAATAAAACTAGAAACATGTAGATACATTACAAGTATTCATTTAAAAGATTATTTAAATGTGCAGCAGAATGCAGCCTGATCTAGTTTTAAAAAGTAGAATCTCACTCTTCTGCGTAAAGTATTAGTTTATTACTTATTACTTGTACATCACTGGATACATTAATAAAATAGTACTGCATCAAAGCACGTATCGTTTTACCCAAGTGTGAACATATAAGAAATGTAATGTCCTGATTTACTACTGGATGGAAATTGAGCAAGTTTTACACATTTATATTACTAAACCTTATTAAAGTAAGTTTTGTGATCCCTAAACGATCACAACTTCCTGTACCTGCTTTTCCATCTGTGGACAAGGTGAAATGACATAATTGGATTCCAAACAAGCATAACTTTAAGACAATTCTACCCAACAAATTAAAGAAATATTTTATGTTTTTTGACCTAATTAAAAAAAAATCCAACTTTCAAATGTGGCACTTTGAAACAAAATGCTGCCACTAAAACTTAGATACCAATAAACACAAATAAATGAGGCGTCAGTCATGTTAAGAAAAAACCTTTGAAATTTAATGATGTGAATGTCACTTTCAGACATCAAGAAAAAACAGTTACATCAATTCTGTCACAGCTTCAAAGTGAGACAATTTTCAATTAGTCCAAGAGGAGATTGAGAGGGTACAAACTTAGAAAAAAAAAACAGACTAGAGATGGCTACATGGAGTCAAGAAGAGGACTAGTAGTCATGGCTTGTGGATCAGAACCGCCCTGAACGCTCTCTGTCTCTAGAGCGGCGTCTATCGTGGTCACGGCCACCTCCTCTACCTCGGTCCCGTGAGCGAGATCGTCTCTCTCTTGATCGAGAGCGAGACCTGTGGCGGCTGTGGAAGTGACAAAGGTGATTATTCAGATGTGATTCTGCATTTTTGGAGCCACGCTTTCACTTAATTTCCCATAATTAGAAAGCTAATTTAATCCTCAGTGACTTCTATTGTATCTTTTCAAAACATGATGTAGATCACTGCAATACCACCACATATTGAGTTTTCATACTTGGGTATTGCGCGTCGCTCTATCATGGTTTAAACACAAGTCGTATCAGGAATCCACATCATTACATGACCAGGATACTCCAAGACTAATTTGTTGTCAATTCTACATTACAAGGTCAGAAAAACAAAGTGCACTGAAATAAATAACTAAATATTTCTAGAATCTCACTCCAATGAATCATATTGAAGTTAAACATTAATTGAATCTTTGGCCACATGTTTTCTCCATAAATGGAAGTACCTGCTTTCAAAAAGGACTACATATGACATGTACAAATACTGGTATGTGTAGAAATCATGGATCAAATCAAGTTGCTCTATGGTTTATTTTAAAAGGATAATGAGACCTTTAGTTAAATCAGACATTATGCTGAATGTTAAATCATATATCATGTAATAAATACAATATAATGAGATTGTACAGTTTAAAAACACTACTCGGGAAGATTGTCTAAGCAAATTACAACATAAATACTGAAATCAGCATTATGATGATTTCTGAAAAAGTGTTATTCAATACTTGTATCAGCAGTTATCAAATGTTGTGTGAATATTAGATCCGTAGTTACCCTTAAACCCTTATCAAGTCTATGTTTATTTGACCTAATAGTTTTCTGCTTTGTGGGACTACAATCAGAAAAAAACATTAACTGATGTTTTACTTTTAGGTAAGATGAATTTCCCCACAATAAGACTGCTTTTATTCAGGTAAAATAATTTAATTCTCTCCTTAATTTGTTCTCCAACTAACAGTAAATTAGCATATCTCCCACAATAACAACCTATTCCCTAAAAAACAAACAAACACAAAAAGAAGATGAAGTTGTACCCTTTCCTCCGGCGGCCATAGAGCTCTCTCCTGAGCTCCCGTGAAATGGGCTTCAGATGCATGAAGTTACAGAATCCACCTCGAGTGCATTCACTATAGAAAAAAAGGCCAAAAGAGCAGAAAATTAGCAATCTGCTCATTCTTACTTCACTGTTATTGACATGATGAATCCCATTTTATAAGTACTTGTTAATGTCACTGTAAACTTCCTGCCATGTAAACTAACCATCAACCTGCAGTGTAATACTCTTCCATTATGACCTGGATTAGTTTGTTAGTACAAAAGGGAATAAAAGGCATTTCGATTAATTTCCAATTAGGTGAACAAAGTCTCATTTCCATCAAGTTCATAAAGGATTTGTACATCATCTAAAGGGTTACAGCAAGGAAAATGTTTTAGTGATCCAGAGAAAAATCAAATTTACAGCTGTAAATGATGAGCAAGGCCTCAGTCTCAGTAAGATGCCAATATAATGGAGCAGAGAAGACCCAGACCTAGTCTAAGTGAGTTGTAATGGTAAAGGTGTACTTCCAATGGGCGATAAGTGACGTCATTTTTATAGAGAGGGAACAGGCTGCTGTTCACAGTCCACCATGACCCTACAGTACCAAGAAGAGACTTTTCTTCTCTCTTTTTATGATTTTAGGACATGAAATCCACTGTTAAGGCAACTTACTGTCTGTATGTTTAGGTGTGGGACAGAGATCAAATCTCTTAAATGAGAAAGCCCAACAGAGATAGAATCATATTTTTATAGACATGGTGGGCAAGTTAGGGTATATTCAGATGCAATATGATACTTCACCACTAGATGTCCCAGTATACACTGAATCTTTAAATTGGCACGTTGTAAGGTTCTTTACAACATACCTTAGGTTTACACAGCCAACCTTCATTATGTTATGTATAAGACTCTAATAACATAATAAAACTTATACATTAAAAAAAAATGTGCATCACGGATTGTAAATTCTTACAAAGTAAACTTAGACCTATATCTGCTGATCAAATGTATACATAAAATCATTCTGTGCTCTTTGATGCTCAACTTACCCCATCTCATACTGACGACAACATGCTTCCCTGAAGTCTGTGACAGGAGAGAGCTCTGCATGGATGGGCTGTCCATTAAACCAGCGATTGTTAAGATCTATCACTGCCTTCTCGGCATCCTCTTCATAACGGAACTAAAATAGAATAAACGGATAATTAAAAAGATACAGCGACTTAAAATGGCTTCGGCATAAGCATCAAGAAGTGACATATTATTATATTTAGAGTTTGTAGGCCCACCTTCACATACACATTCCCAACTAAGTGGTCTCCCAGGTTGTCACATACATTCATCTCCTCCACCTCGCCATATTTTTCTTCCATTTCTGTGAAGACCTCCTATGAAAATGAAAGATAAATGTATTGTATAAAACATTGTAATGTTCATTTAAAGTGCATTAGCCGTTATCTTCTTTTACACCAGTACATTCCCCTATCCCTTAAAAACACTTTGCCTTCGTCCACATAACTCTGATGCAAGCAGGAAGTCTACATAAAGGAAACCCAAGAATAGATGATTGTGAACGTGACAAGAAATTAAATGAAAAAGGAGGACTCCGACCAGCAGATACAGAGGAGCTCACACCTTCTGTTAGATGAACTTGCTTTGCAAATTGTGCAGCCAATACATTAATAGCATAACAGTATTTTATTTAGTGCATAACATTTTACAATGATTTTACAAAAATTGTGCAAAATAAGAACTTGTCAAAATATTGTAAGAAACAGTCTTTACCATGTGGTGCAAAAATATCAAATCAAAATTAGGCACATTCTCTAAGTAGAACAAACACCTGACGGTTAATCGTGAATGTGATTTCTGGTATCTGGAACTTTATATTGTTTGGTGATATATTTCTGGTGTAATTTTTGATTATTTGATCCATTTTTTTCCCAAATAGTTGAATAAAATGTAGCAACTGCTAAATTGTGTAATCATAGTGTCAGGTAGCCCTGTGACCTACAGGATAATTTTAGAAAGCCTTACCTCAAAAAACTCATCATAGTGCTCCTGCATCTCCATGTCACTGATGGCACCTAATGGATACAGAAAAGATGAGAGGGAAGAAAATCACTTATAATTTCTGTAACAAATTCAATGTAAAACATAAAAAGGAAGACCAAGTTTACCGTCATAATGATGACTGTGGTTTAACTATGTCATTTCAAATATGACTACATGACGAGTAGTGTACAGATAATATGTCTCTAAAATGCTTAGCAAAATAATAATCTAAGAAAATTAAATTTCTGGAAACAACAAATGAGATGTCAAGGGTTGAACTTACAGGTTAGACCATCAGCAGACTGGGCGCTATTTTGAGGGTTCCGATAAATGTTCAGCAGAGCAATTGTCTGAAAAAGTCAATTATACATGCATATAAAATTGTACTTGCGTGCGTGTGTGTATATATATATATATATATATATATATATATAATAAATTCATTTGTGTCCTGTTATAACCAGGTGACAACTTAAAATGATGTGTTGATCACAGTAATGCTCTGTTCTGCAATGTTGTCTATTTCAGAGGATAATACACAGAATATGTAAACACCATGCGCTTACCTGACTGAATGTCGGCTTATTATGCAATCTGGAACAGCGGTCTCCATGTCGGCAGGCACCAATTTTAAAGTAAAAAGAACAGTTCACCCTGTGCAAAAAAAGATTAACAAAGATGGTTATACTGCACCTCTTAGCAAAACAAGAAGCAACAGAAACTCTTTACGCCCTCTGCCATAAAGCTACTAAAGTTGTCATGAATTGTACTTTGTGGTTCATCTTGTGAGTTTTTATCAGGTACATCTGATCTCATTCACTGGATCAAGCCCCACACTGTCTCCTTTTGTCTTCATTTTCCCCTTTACCTCCAGAGCTGTAGAGCCATTATTTTGCCCTGTTTACATTAATGCTAATATATATATATATATATATATATATATACATACATTATATGTATTTTCCCATTCATGCTTCATGGTATGAAGCCATAATTTACTAATTACTTAACTTTCACTATCTAACACAAACACACAAAGGATGCTGAAACACAGAGAAAAATGTTCATTTTGCAAAGTGTTCATATTACTGTGGCCTGAACATTCTTTGGAAAATTAACAACCTACACCATCATTTCTCCTTCGCCCAACATAATTTGATGTGCATCCTATTGCAGAGGCTCTTTATAAGATCTAAAGTAATCTACCACAACCCAATATTTTGACACTCATGGCAGAACTACATATTTCATAGAATTGCAAGTGCTTTGTCAGCCTGTGCACTTGGACAATCACAAACAGCTGCAACAAAGGTTTGTGGTGATTTAGTGGACAAAGCATCATTTACAAGAGATGGGTACCATGAAAAATATACAAAACAAAAGCTCCTACATTGTTTTTTTTTTTATTGTTTTTGTATTTTTTATTCAAGCTCAAAACAACCCACTGCAATCTTTATGTTAATTTACAATGATTATCTAAATATCCACAGGTCTTAATGCAGGTAATATTGCTAACAGAGCTGAGAAAAAGAAAAAAAAATGTTCCCATTGAAATTAACAGGGATATGTATATATACACACACACTATATAGAATTTGCATGGTTGATTCAGTGTCCTCTTTCTATGAAAGAAGAGACGTCTTTTTTCTTTTGTTTAATGATGAATTAAACTTTTACTTTACATAGAAAGGCATAGACAGTAAATTATAATAATAACAATAATAATAATAAAATTAGGGTTACACCCAGCATTACTGTCCTAGGCTTGATGGTAAGATGGTACTTGGTAAGATGGTATCTTACCAAGTAAATAAAATAAAAGTGTATGATCAAACTACCTCTGCCTAATACAAAGGTCTGCTAGAAGGATAGTTTTAGTGTTTCAGCTGTGTACCAGTATGCTAAACAGCTAGTTAGAGAAAAGAGTGGGAAGAGCAACAGAGAATGGAGTTCATCATACATTTAAAAAAAATAAGTCATGTTATTGGTTTGAGACTGTTTTTAAGTCTTCAAGCAGCTCATTCGTGTTAAACATTTAGTACCATAGTGAGTGGTGAGAGATGGATGAGATGAGAATTAATGAACTAACTTAACATCGCACTGAGGGTTTATTAACTGATATTTGTCACAAGTTTCCACGAGTCTGAATGAATTACTGAAATATACACTAGCTAGGTGCTTCTTGTATCACTCAGTGGACTTTCCCCCTTTTTTAAAAAAAAAAAAAAAACAGCCTTATCATTTACAAATAATAAGCGACTGTTTCTTGAGCCCATTCAACACCCAGATGTTACAGGAACAATATGCGGCGCGGTACTGACATTAGCTTACTAGCATTAGCATCGGAGGCTAAAGACATTGAAGAACCACAGCTGCCGACTTGCAACGTTATTGTAAAAAAGCAAAATGTCGAAGGGAAAATTTATGAAAATAGTAAGACAAAGACTTATTTCACCTATTAATTAGACATTAGGTACTTACTTATCTTTCTCTGTCCCAAAAATGGACGCCAAGTATTCTGCCATCTTGCTAGCCTCTGTCAAACAACAGCAACAACGACTGACCACCCTAAAAGCATCCTTCAGAATAAAGCCAAAAATATTTACATTTACATAGGCAGTATTTAACTTTATGCGTGGCGCAAATGAACCCCTCGTAAAAGTTATCCTTCAATTGGTGTCCAAATGAATTTTGTTAGCCAAGGTAATTTGTTGTTAGAGTTCATAGTGTGTTGTAACCGTATCGGTGTTTCTCATTTGTAGGAATCGCAATACTAACACGGGGGTGCTGGTTTGTACAACACAGCCTAAATAAAGACTTACAATACGTATAAAATGCCGACTGTTAACTTCTGGTGTGCTGAGAGTGATTAAAAGGGGATCCGTCGAAAATTGGTCGATTTATATGTGATTCATGAAACTGATTTAAAAATTAAGCCTCTTATTGTGAAAGACAAACACCCAACCGGATACTGTTGGAACACATCACTTCCGCGATCAGTGTCTCACGGACATTCACGAGCCACATGCTGCAGTCCAGTCATTTCGTTCATTGTGTAGTGCTGTTGATGTACCTGCTTGAATTTGCGCACCAGATTTATTTATCAGAGTTTGGAGGGAAAGATGATACTAATAGATTGTCTTTGCAAAGAAAGATTTAAATTTTGCCACAATGGCATGTTGAAATAGATGCCTTTGACTTCCAGTTTAATGCAGCAGCATTATCGAGAAAAAAAAATATCAAAAGTGAAATGCTGACAGGAAACTTTGCCTACTGCTAATGTTTTGCCTATTTAAAGGCGGTATTTTACCTTTGGGATATTTTTTTATAACGGATTTTTCATACATTTCATTAAGAAGAGATGTATTTTAGAAGTAGCACCAATAGTTTAATTGTTAATTTACTACCATTAGAAAATTATAAAAATAAATATAAAAATTTGACCTCATCCTCTGTTGGCGAGGAAAATAAATTTGGAATATACTACCTAAAAAATATATATAAATGGTTCAACAGTTCAGATTTCAGGCATTTTCCCCCTCATGTTACACATTCAACAGAAATAAATTCATTATGAACCCACAGTAAATACACACAGACATTATTTATTTTTTAATCAACAAGAGTAAAGGAATTTCACAACCATTTGTTTGTCTTTGTCACTTATGCATTTGTCCTTTTATTTACACAGTCAAGTTAAATAATACTACTAATTATTATATGATGGTCAAAGATAATAGATGATTTTATCCCTTTTTATTATTATATATTATCTGTCTAATTGTTTATTTGGCAAATAAACAGAAACAACAAAATAGTCCTTCTTCCATACATAATAACTAAAATACTTAATATTTTGTATGGCCTCCTTTAATAAGAGCTAGAGCTTGCTTTCTTGCTGACATTGTTTTTAGGTGCTTTTCAATAGTCTCTTATGTTGTTGAGTTCCAAATAGTTGCTAGCTATTCCCACAGAATTGCTTTAGATGAAACATTTGTGTTTGTGTCACAGCTTTGAAGTATGCTTGGGGTCATTGTGTTGTTGGTATGAACCCAGGACCAATCAGATCCAGCCCAGAACCGATTCCATGATGATGCCATAGACAATATTAATCATGATACCATTGAGTTTTACTCATTTGCTCAAGCTGTTTTCACAAATAGAGCCCCATACCATAATGGAATCTCCACTGTTTCACCATGTAAAACATCTGGAATTAAAACATTCTCTACCTTTTCTCTGGACATATACATGTAGATGCTGACTGAAGAGTTCAAACTTGGACTCATCTGTCCAGAGAAACTTCTTCCAGTCATCAACAGTCCAGTGTTTGTGCTCCCTTTCACCCCTGAGACATTTCTGAGTGTTTTCAGACCTCAACACAGGCTTTTTAGCAGCTATTCTCTCCTTTAGGCCTTGTTCCATCAGTACTCTGCTCATGGTCCTTCTAAGTCTGACCTACAAGCATTAATCTCTGCCAGCAGATCACCAGTTGTCTTACTTCTGTCTCTAGTACCTAATATCTTGAGGTGTCTGACGTGTCCTTTAGTTAACGTTTGTTTCCTTCCTCTTCTTTGGTGCATTTTGTAAATATCAGACTCTGCAATTGATTCCAAAACATACCTGACCACACTATGAGAAGATTTTATGTCCTTCTCCATTTGTCTCAGAAACCATCCAGCATCATGAAGTGCTTTAATATGTACTCTTTCATTATCAGTGAGCTCCCGACGTTTTACCATTTTTTACAGAAAAAACTGAATCCACCTTATTAGTCTGAAATCTGGGTCACCTCACTTGACTTCTCTAAGAGGTCAGAAATTAATCAAGCATAACATTCACCCACTAAATCTATTTTTCTTCAGAAATACACATAACTATAAAATTACATGTTGATCAATAAATAATATGCTTTAGCCTATTATTTCATTTTTACTGAGGGCTAAAACTTACAATTATGTTACTTTTTTCTTTCAAACATGCAAAGAAACAAAAGGAGTAGGAAACTTATTTAATCCTACCCTTTAAGTAATTCTACATCTTTATCAATAACTTAAATCATGAATCACACAATAAGCTTTTATTTTAACCAACAATACATAACACAGTAACTGTGTTATGCACAACAGATATCATGACAGTACATTCATACAGACATCAACAGTTCAACAATTTTCTTCAATAGTTACAGTATATTTGTCAATATATTATCTAAACACACAGCCCTCATAGTCATTAAATAACGTACTTCACATGAATCAATTCTTTATATTTTTATATCTATAACTGAATTGTGTTTGATATTTGTTTTAACTCCACACAACTTCATTTTACTCCAAAGATGGTAACACAGAAATTTTTCAATAGTGCACACTTTATGAACCTTTAAATTTGACTTTCCCCTTAAATCATAACCTCCCTCTCTTTTACAACACATTTCCTAATTCTTCATTCTTTTGCTTTATACATTATTTGAATAGTTTTGAACTCCACAAGATCAATACATTTGAAAGTTTTAGATTGTAAAAAAATTTGTGGTTTGGTGTGTTCATGAAACCCAACAATGTCAACTATTCTTATTGCTGTATTTTGCAGTATAACAAGTCTTTGTAATAAACTTACATGTGCATTTCCTCATACCTCCAAACAGTACATACACTGGGTAGTCTAAATTTGCCAAGTATAACAAAAATGAATATAATTATAAAACTATGACAGGTTGCTCATCATACTTGTATAATTAATGGTTCCTGTTAATACAATTAATGTTACTGTACAAAAGCAGAAATCATAAACATGTATCACCATTATATCTGAAGTAGATGCGAAACCATGTAGGCCGACGTTACCACCATTGGAAAAGTTAGATCATGTGAACACATTTTAGCTGTGACATATCCATTCCTATGACGTCTTTCATAGATACTACCGTAAGAAGAAGTCTATGTTTATCATCTTTTTTCCATATAAGTTTTGGGGTAACTTCATTCTTGCCCGTTAGTCTCCGCCCCTCCTGTGCTCTGTCTGTAGTTGACCAAAAACTTGCATAGTACGACTCGAGTGTGTGATTTTTGCCTGCATTTCTACTACAGCTGAACATATTGTGAGACCTTTCGAAGCCTGAATTATCAGAGGTACGGGTATTTCACAGACGGAAGCATATCTCATAGTAGAAATGCTCTAAATATTGGTAATATAACAGGTTTGTTTGTTGTGCTCGCAAGCTTCCCGCTATTTTGTAGCTCATTCGCTAGCTAGCTGCTAGCCACTGACTCCCCTGTTAGCTTACAATGGGAAGAGGCCGCCTGCCTTCAAGCTAATCACGAACAGAAAGCTAAAGAACTTTAATTTCGTCTGCGATAACCTCAGTTTAGACTGCACCACGCTGTGCCTTCTTTTATTTGAAGTTCGTTTCTGAAAACCCTCCGTTATACCAGGTCGGTGTTAGCAGACTTGCTAACAGTAAAGCAAATTAGTGTAGAGGAGCCTGTAGCCGCAACGCTGATTCACCGTCCAACCACAAACAGACGGTGCGTACACATCCAGACACGATAAATGCCGCTTTTAAGTCCATACTTCTCATGGTAGCCGAAATTTGTGTGCAAGCCAAAGCTGTTTCTGTATATTTGGGACATTTCAAGAGCTCCGTGGTCTCGGTTTTCCCGTAAAACTTGCGTCGTATTTATCACGGCTGCTCTCGGAAGTCTTACAACGCTGTAAACCTTAGCCAGGATTTCCGGCTCCTTTCCATTTGCCCTATGCTGTTTTGTTTCCGTTTATTCTATTTCCGTTTTTAAAAGTTTTCTTCGTGCAGAGATAAAGTGTGATTTAGCGCGATTGTAATGAATTTAAGAACAGGAATGTGTTTATACTATAATTTACCCATTGTTTAGCAAGCGGGGACTAAGGCTTGTGCAATCGGTTGCCTCGCCCCGCAATGTAGTCGCTTACAAATTTGTAGCTAACTGGGATCACTGTGAACCAGGTCCAGTATAGCGACATGTGTAGTTTGATGGGTACATCTTAGCATTAAATGGTCTGGAAAAATGTATTTATGATATTTACATATGTTTTGGACGCTATTTATGGAAACTAATGGCCTAGCAGTTGGCCTTTAGACGCCAAAGCCTCGCCCTCGAGTTGGCTAACGTTAGCAGTTGGATCAGTCCCTGAACTGTCCCGGACAACCAATGAGAAGACGAGGCTCACAGGCCTCCACACTACACAAACACAGATCTGCTTTATCACACGGTTTCATCTTCAGCATCCAACCTTGACTTCATTGATCTGAAGCCCAAATAGCCTCAATCCTCACTGTTAAAGTGCATTTTAGGCATCAAACTGTGTTTCCTGCTGTGTTAGTCCTAGTGTTTGTGTGATTTTTACACAGAATCACTTGAGAAATAACTTAAATCATCTTTTTACAGTTGCCTAACAATATGTACTGTTTATAAACGATTAAGAGTTCACGATTTATTCTCATTATGATCTTAGAGCACATATTAAATGTTTACAATGGTTATAATTAATTACAAATATATGCAAATATACATATACAAACAATACATACATATAATATACAAAAACACAGTCTTTCGCATATATATGTAGGTTTTCCATTTATTATCACATGAATTGTTAGGGTAATCACATAACCTCGAAGTTTGATGAATTTACTTCAGACTAAAGAGTTGCCAACTTGATTCCCCAGACTGACAGAGAAAGTGTTGACTGATATGCACTTGAGCAAAACACTCAACCTCTACATTTGCACCCCAGGTGTTTGACATGGCAGCCATTTGCTCTTAGTCTGCAGTGTGTGGTGTGTTTCTACATGTTCAGCTAGTGATGGGTTAAATGTAGAGGGTCAGTTTCAGTGTGTGTTTCATATCCACATGTAAAAATATATACTGACAAAGATTTTTAATTCAGTTGAGGAGGTAAAGCTCTTATTTGCCATTAGTGTTGGGCAAGGAAATGTCTACATAGAGGGAAAGTGTGTTTTGTTAAGTAATGTACAGTAAGTGCATAATTTGTGTATTCAGACCAGGGCATACTTCAGTATTTAGGCTCAAAACAATAAAAATGCTAATCAGTTCAAGTAATTAAGCTGTTTTGTTGATAAAGTTACCATATTATTGTGAAAATGCAATTATTTAGTTTTGTCATAACTGATGAGGCAGTTGTTTATCATAGTGGCATTCATTTAATGTAGTAGTCCCATCTGTTTTTTCTGATCATTTTTAGTTAGTTTTATTTTCATATGTGTCACATAAATTAAAATGTAGTGTTCACTTTGTCTTTTCCCACAGCTTGGAGCTCTCTTTAAAAAAAAAAAAAATGTCCAAAAGTGAACCAGAAGAGATGATAGAGATCGAGATTGATGAGCGGGAGAAACAGGCATGCCTAGAAGAAAGGTAAGTAAAATCTAAATGTGACTTGCATCTACACACTCTAAGAGTAATAACAATAACAACGATTCCCATTCTTTCTTACCTCTGCAGTGTTGAGGAGCACACTATCACAGCATCAGATTTAATTCAGCAAGACATTGACATCAATGAGCCAATTGGTAATTTGAAGAAGCTTTTAGAGCCACGTATCCAGATGTCATTGGATGCATACGACATCTGCTTACAGGATATTCAGGTAACAGATTAAATAGAGGATACTAAGAAGTCTTTGTGTTAATGTTTTGTTGTGGACATAAAACAAGCCAGCTGTATATAATATATATTTTTTTCTATTTATAGCTTCACCCTGATCATAGCCTGTTTGATCAAGGAGTCAAGACTGATGGCACAGTGCAGCTCAGTTTACAGATTCTAACTAAGCCAGGTACTGCTTTAATAACAATTCATGACACTAGACATACAGAGCAATAAGCGTCTGCTTCAAAAAGGCAATGTGCAGTTGTGGTTTGTTTTAAATGTTAAATTGCACTTCAGTAAAGCTCACATGTGCTTGCTTTACTTTCCAGGTGAAGAGAAGTTGAATATTTTGGAAATTGTAAAACCAGTAGAAACAGTGGAGGTGGTGATTGATCCAGATGCAGCAGGGGAGGAGGGTGCTTTGGTGGAGGAAGGACAGCTTATCGCTGTGGAGCGATCTGCTCTGTCAGATGAAACCTCAGAACAGGTTACCCGCTGGGCTGCAGCACTTGAAGGCTACCGTAAAGAGCAGGTTCGCCTCGGGATTCCATATGGTGAGAAACCCTCTTTAGTGTGCAAAAAAAACATCTGTCAATACATTAAAAACTTTGTGGTTGATAATGTTTTAAATGTGTTCCCTTCTTTAGATCCTGTGCTGTGGACAGCTGACCAGGTGATCCACTGGGCCGTGTGGGTAATGAAGGAGTTTAACATTGATGAGATGGAAATAGGCAGCATCCACATCCCAGGTAGAGAGCTCTGTGCTTTCAACCAGGAGGAGTTCCTTCAGAAGGTCCCCAATGGAGAAATATTGTGGAGTCACCTGGAGCTCCTACGAAAATGTAAGCTGGAGTGAGAGACAGTGACCAGTACATACAAACTGGTGATGGTTGTGTTCTTAGAATCAGTGGAGTTTAAGCCAGGCATTTGGCACAAAGCTGTATTGATTTAAAAATGTCTAAAATTTAATTATCTGAATTTTAGGGTTTGAAATATTCAAAATATAATGTTGAAAGGTCTTAGACATTGGATTATGGTATGGTTTCTTTTACAAAATTGCACTAAGTTTAGTGTCATTTTTAATTGGAAAATTTGTATTGGATCACACTGTAACAAACCAATATAGAATCAGTAACCACTATGGCAAACTATTCATCGAGAGAAATAAATGTGAAACCAAATACCAAACTAAATTGTAAAACATGTTGCAGATGTTTTAATGTGGGAGTTAATATTTTCCCTGAAAGTCAGTTATTCCAGATAAGATTAATACTGACCGTTGGCCACCATTGACAGCGTGTTCTACTGATTATCATAGTTTGTAAAATAGAACGGTTTTTATGTAAAGTCACAACAGAAGTTAAAAATACTTGAAACTGCCTGATTTTCCTTCATGTTGTTTTTTGTTTTTCTTAGAATGGACATGAAATAGGTCTTACATCGCACCCCTGATTATCTTAAAAAGCTGCAGAAAACTTGATACAGATGTTTACCTTGTGTTCTGTATTTTATCTCAGATGTGTTGGCCAGTCAGGACCAGTCTGGAGGTGACGCCACTGTCACCATTGATCAGCGTAAGTCTTCTATTACATTATGCAAATGCAATAGTTCTTATTAATACACAGGAGACAGATTTTATAGGTTTTTAAGGCTTTGGTCACTGATAAACGTTCCTGTTTGCTTCTTCAGCTGTGCAGATAATCCCAGCTCAAGTGAGCACACCCACCACCATAAAGGTACTGAAGCAGAACCGTGGCCCCAGAGCACCCCGCATTTCAGGGGGAGAGGAACGCAGTTCACCAGGCAACCGCACAGGTAATGCACGTTCCAACTCTGTGTGTCTGGGGTAGTGAAAGGCATTCTGGGAGAGGATGCTGACTCAGGAATTTTTTGACTTGATCAAACGGTCTCACAATTTGAGCAGAGACGTACCCAGGGTAAAAAGTCTTAAAAGTCTTGAATATACAAATCTAAAAAAAAAACTTTAATACCTTAAAATGTTTAAGAGTTATTAAATTTGATATGGTAGGTCTTAAGTTATGTTGCCTTAAACTTGTTCGCTGTGTTTTATTTATATGTGTCTGGGAGACATCCAAACTGCAAAGAAAGAAAAGTGTTTATTCAGTTCCAACTATTCCAGCACAACAATTGATTTTGAAATTAGGAACCTATTATTGCTACTTTACAGTCCCCAGTGAGAAATGACTCAGAATGGTGGGAATCAAGGTATTGGTGTAAATGAATACATACTCCTAAATTCTAGAAGTCACAAATTTTTGCCAGTGTAGTCCTGAAACTGGGTGTGAAATGGGCATTAGATTCAGTTCTAGGTCTTAAAAAGATCATCAAAAGTCTTAAATTGAACTTGTAGAAACCTGTAGGTACCCTGTGTACCAGATGATAAAAAGTGCTTGACAAATTTCCCCCTGACATTGTTAATTATAGCAGATTAGCTTTATTTTATTGACATAATTAATGAAATGCAAAGGCAGCTAGAGCTGTGGAAAAATTGAGACCGCTGGTTTCACTATTTATGGGTATGCATTTGAGTAAAATGACACTCTTAGTTTATGTTAACATTTCTTCTAAATTCCACTGATAAGTTATCATTTAGAAGATTTTTTTTTTTTTTTTGAAAATGACAGCTGATCAATGTGTAAAATGTGGTATTTTTTAAGATAAAATGCAAAGACAACACATTCATTATAATTTTAAACAAAATAGTGTTAAAAGCATATACAGTTGTATGATGACAACTTGTGATCATCCATTTTCTTCATGATCATATTCCACAGGTTTGTAAATTTAGATTTGTTCTCATTTAGTTTAGTTAATTAGTTCATTTACATTGCATTTTGAATATCAATTTGAATCTCTATGATCACTTTTATGAACTTGAACCTTCCTCTGTTGCCAGGCAACAATGGTCAGATCCAGTTGTGGCAGTTTCTTCTGGAGCTGCTAACTGACAAAGATGCAAGAGACTGTATCTCCTGGGTGGGTGAGGAAGGGGAATTCAAACTCAACCAGCCTGAACTTGTGGCCCAGAAATGGGGCCAACGCAAGAACAAACCTACAATGAACTACGAGAAACTCAGCAGAGCACTCAGGTTGGTTGTTCTGTGTGTCTAGAGTTTAGTACTGTATGTACAAACCTGTCACAATTATTGTATAATCACATTGTATTTACTAATTACTTATATCTAACTGGCCCTGTGTATTGTTGGTTAATAGATGCTAAATTGACCTGAAACACAGTTTCTAGTCATATAGTGTTTAATACCAATAACGGACCCTTCCTCTTCATTAAGTGTATGTGTTTAAATACTTTTGTACTGCACATTTTATATTACAGTAAACTGAAAAAGGTTGGTTATTGTGACAGCTCTATATGTGTTGGTTACCCATTGTGTGTTGTGATTGAAGATACATGGAAAGATAACAGTTTGATAATATTATGAACATTGTTCAATTTAGAAGACATTTTTTCAAAGGCAGATGGAATGTGAGTTGGGATTAGGACAGAAAAAAATAGATACTGTTGGGAATTCACCATCGATGACCTAATTAGGAATCAGGTTAGTGTTACTGAACATTTAGGTCAAAGCAATAAATACTTGTGGATGTAAACATCAAGGTCACGTAATGAATCAATAGTGTGTTTTTCTACTGAAGGATGTGGTGCAGGAGTCTTTTTGCATCCTTGTTCAAACTTATTGCTTCTGTCATCCTTATGTCATTTTCCCCTTTCTTTATGGAACGGACCGAACATTAACTTATTCCGTAATAGCGCCCTACAGCCGCATAGCTTCTACCTTCATTCAGCATGTCCAGAAGTTTCACTTTTTCTGCCATAGTTAACATATTCCTCTTCCTTTTGGGCATCAGGTGCCTTTGTTGGTGTGGAAGGTTTTGTAGACATTGTGGGACAAAATTTGTAAACGTAAATTTGGCAAGCTTTACAGAGACAAGGGGGGAGATTGTTGACACTGGTCTACCATCCTTTAGCCAATTAGGATGCAGAACACAACTACTGTAAAAAAAAAAAAAAATCTGCGATACACTGAGACAGCAAAAGGTGAACCGTGTTATAGCGAGGGATTACTGTATATTACACTTGACCCTGACTGTGAACCTTGATGTAAACCATCAGCTGATACTGAAAGGAAGATGTGCCAAAAACCAATAGTAACTCACTTGTTTTCTTTCAGGTATTACTACGATGGTGACATGATCAGCAAGGTGCAGGGAAAGCGCTTTGTTTATAAGTTTGTGTGCGACCTGAGGACTCTGATTGGCTACAGTGCAGCGGAGCTCAACAACCTGGTGACCGAATGTGAACAGAAGAAACTTGCTCGGATGCAGATGCACGGGATGGCTCAGCCCATCACTACAGTGACCCTGGCCACAACCACACTGGACAAGGACAGCTGAAGGAGGACACGTTACAGTGTCCTCCACCAGTGACTGCAAATGAAATCAACTGTCTGTTTGACAAAACTGTGTTAACCACAGAAATGAAAGGCTGATCCTTGGTCAGTGTGGGTTAACTTTTGTCATTGTATTTACAGTTTGAATCAAGTTAGACAGCAGCAGGTAACATGTTATTTTAGCTTTTCTTTAACTGAAAGGAGAATTGTATGCAGGATGAGAGGCGATCTGTTGAAGTGCTGTGTGCATGTGACTTGAGTGCCTGGACGTATGAGTGAAACCCAGCTTTATGTAATGTATTCACCGTCTGTAGTTTAGGAGTGCTCCAACTGTATATACTGGTACTTCATGTTTTTGATAGCCACAAGGGCAAGTGTATTTTCATATTTTCCATTTATAGAGGACCTGTTTTGTATTTTATTTAGTGTTTGTTCCCTGAATTGTTGGGCCTTTTTGTCCACTAGGGGGAATAAAGTGGTAAGCATTTTTCTTAATGTTTGTCACTTGATCTTTTCAACCTTCAGAGTTTAGCAGGTCCTTAAAAGATCTAACAATAAATAATCAGAATTTTTGGTCTTAAAATATTTTACAAATGATTTTGACACAGTTTTTGTATACAGGACGTGTAGCCTATTGTACCAGGTAGAGGGAAACGGAAGAGGAATTGTGGGTATCAAGGTTGGGACAAAACAAATGAAGCCAATAACGCTGCCATCATCTGATATTCTGTATTCACATCTGGAGCACCATCAGTGTGACTGAACATAAAATAGGTTTTTACCCATAAAGACTCAGTGCTACTGTTACAGCAGTTCCAAAGATGATTTTTTCCTCTACATTTAGCCTCTCTTAACATGATTTATCACCTTTTTTAAAAATATTATCCTTTATCTTTTGTATTTTTCAGTGATCAGGTATTTCCTTATTTAATTTACTGATCATGAAGAGGGTGATTACTAGAACCAGAAAGTGACATTTTCAAACAAGATATCGATCAGGGTTCCCACACATCCTGGGGAAAAAAGGTCAAAAGTCCTGGAAACACTTAAGTTATCCTGGAAAATTATTTATCCTCCCTCTGCCTTGAGTGCCTAAACTGACATGAAACAAAGGAAACAGTTTTTCTGTATGAATCTGAATATTTTTTTAGAGGAGGTGCAGGAGAGAAAATAAAGAGACAGTCGAGTTGGGAATCAGTTGAAGATTGTAACTCCAGTTTGTCATGTTAATGAAGTGTTACGCTGTGATCTGTGGGTGTGTTTGCATTCTATGTTAAATTTGTCACAATTATTTTTCATAGAGAAATTATATCCATAGACTGCACATCAGATGTCTGAGTAATAGAAACAGAAGCAATCTGGGTAAATACAAATTACACCTGTAGAAAAGAACACTTACAAAGAATGAGGGGGATGTCACGAGCCAGACAGATGAGGACCATAAATGTGTGACGTTTGAGAGTTTTATTAGGGGTTTAGGGAAAGAGGGAGTGAATGTGTGTGGAAAAACACGCACACAGCAGAAGCAGATCAGGTGCTACGGTACAGATAAGGGTAAGGCAGAAGTCATAGTAGTTGAAACAGAAGGCAGGTCTAGTTTACCGGGGCTGGACATCAGAGCAGTGGTAGAACAATCTGGGGTCACAGGCAGGTTACAGGTACAGGTTTTGTAGACAATCTGACAAAGTTGGGTTCTATACAGAGGATGATTAGCAGGAAATGCAGTGTGATTGGCTGAGTGCAGGAACAGGTGGGACAGATTAGAGCAGAGCATGAGGCAGAGTGACAGGTGAAAATAATTAGAGCTCGTTACCAGGCAGAGAGTGAGCTCATGACGGGACTGGATTAGTGTATGATAACTTGTCTCTATCGGCTGAAAATGTCCCAGAAAATAATTCCAGGGAAAGAGTGGGAACCCTGTCAATAACTGAACATAAAACCAGTGTGTCCAACCACTGATTTACTGGTGAATCAATGTTGTAGAAGATGACACTGTTTCCATGGTCACTATGAAGCCTCTGAACATCCAAGTGGATCATATTTGATGACAATGGAAAGACAACAAACTGCATTTTACCTGAATTATATCAACATATTGGTGGGTTTAGTGGTTAAGACATTATTAAATATTTTAGGTCAGATGATTTTGATTACCAGTGGCGTATTTGAGGGTTAAACTATATTCATCATGGTCTTTCAAGTCTCTTATATTATTATATTCTTATTGTTATATTCAATGTTATTCCTACAAGACACCATTAACCAGTAAAGAAAACCAGAGTTACTGACATTAGTTCCTTTAACAATGTAAAATTGTATTAATGTATTATCATCAGCTTCTCCTTTTGTCCTCTGGGATGCTTATAAATCTGCCAACTTACCAAGGGCTAGAGCAGGGGTGGGCAGTATCCTGTATGTTATATTTTCCTCTTCCAGCACACATGGTTCAATTAATGATCAGCTGATGATGCAGCGATACAAAAACCTGATAATGATGTAATGGCTTCCAGGTGTGATGGAAGAGGAAAACTTCTCAACATGCAGGATGCCTGTAAGAGTAAATATTCCTGTTCTCAAAAGACCTCTGACAGTTAAACATGGTGTAGATGTTTACATTCAGGTCATTTATACAGATTCAAAATGAGACAGAATTATGTACATTCAAAATTTTATTCATGGTATAGTGAGTGTAGAAAGCTTTGTCTTACTTTAAGCAAATGGTTCATTACCTACACACAGGAATGTTGATGAATTAGTGAGGAGAAAAAAAAGCATCTTTTTTTAGCACTAGCTTCCAAAGACACCTAGAGTGAGCATCAGTACAAATTTTAAACATTCACCTGATTACGAACTTCATTTAGTGTCTGTACATGTGTAAATAAGGTGTATAGAGGTGATATGTGTTGTATATCTATGGTTTAAATGCAGTATGCATGTCACATTCATGTTTATTGGAGGTGGCCTTAAATAACTTAATTCTGGGCGAGGGAAAGTGTTTATGCTGATGTGATAAGTGGTCATCCTCCCACTGTCGACAGGAGTCACTCAACTGACAGTAAAGCTTTGTGTATTCACGAAGCCCAACAGATATTGAGGCTTAGGCATCCACCACAGGACAAACAGACGCACTGTACATGTATACACAGGAAATGTAGAAAAATAGAAATGTGCATGTGAGATTCGGTGAAGGAATCTGCACCAGTATGTGTGTAAGATAAAACCATTGTGAAACTGCTCTGATCCTTGTCGGGTCAACAAAACATGTCTATATATCAAATACTCACACACTGATTCTCAAGTGCTGCACTGTACAATATTGCTGACACAGCTATAAAAGAAAGGATAAACATGAAAAATGAGGGTTATGAAACACACACACACAAGAACAAAGGGGAAAAAGGCTGAAAGGTGAAGCTTGATACTGAAACTGGGCCATTTGGAGGCGGATCTCCATCATCCAAATATTTACAGTCCAGAGGGAGTGTGGAATGATACGTCTGGAATGATCAGCTCTCTTAACGTCATTAGTTCTCATTCGAATAAAAACCCAAGTGAATCGACATCAGCGACTTCACAGTAATAATATTTGGTGATAAATGATCAGACTTCCAAAATGACAGAGTGCATAGAACGCAAACAGTAACACAATCATCTTCCTTTCGGATACTATTACACTTCATATATTACATATAGAGAGCATTTGCCCATGCAGCTAACACAATGGTGAAGCATGGAGATGAGCATATAGAGCCAAGAATCAGTTAAAGCAAGTCTGTGTGACAACAAAGCAGACCAGATTCTGAATACTCTTTTCTTCTTCATATCACAGATCACAAAGAAGACACTGGAAATGTACAATCCTGCTAAAATATCTAGTAAGAGGACCACTCCTGAGGTCCTCAACATACAGTATACTTTATCTGTCATCAATATTGCCATGCACTACATATACTTACAGCTAATCTCTGTCTTAATATATTACACATAAAAAAATCAGAAACCAAACATTCAGTATTTTTAAACTTTTACATATTTTGATTACATATATTTTTCTGTATTTTTTTTATTTTTACCTTTTTTGAAAAACAAACCTGAAACTCTTGGGCTTTAATTGTGAGGAGAGGCGCTCTGAGAGCCCCTCCAACCTTTTGCGAGCTCTAGGAGCTGTTCTCACAGCTCTCCTCTGAGAGCAGGCAAACTGGATTGTGCGGGACAGACCGTGGAAAAAGGATGAGGGGACTGAGTGGGGACTGAACTGCCAGGCCGGGTATGATTCTGGTCTCAGCAGTGAGCTCCAAACTGCAATGGAGGTCGGACAAATGACTTCATATAAATAATTAGCATGGTGTTTGACTTTCAGTACAAACACTGTGAAGGTTTTGTTGTGATTGGCTGAAATGTGCAGGTTAAACAGAAGACCCTTGTCTGACCTACTGCAGGTAATGCATGCTCATGTTTTGCTCTTTTACAACAGGGATCAGGGATGAAGAGGGCTTTGTTCCATGTCTGTTTCCTTTGGCCCGAACTCCTGATTAGACATATAATAGTAAAAACAATTCAGCTATTTCCTCTAACTTATCTAAAGACAAAAATCAGCATCTGCAGAACTTTTCACACCCTCCCTTCTTAATTGAGCGAGCGACTGAAGATGTCAGGGCTAAGGGCAAAGAATGGAACAGACCCTATGAGTGAGAGTGTGGGTTTCGGATAAGCCTGAAGAAAATGGTCATGAGCAGTTTCTTTAGTTCTGCATCTGTTCAAAGAATTTGTAGGTAGGGTTCTCATAGCCATTTTGCTGCATCTTGGCCAGATGACGTTCTTCAGGTGTCACAGCTGCATCCACCTGGAAACACAGGAGATTAAAACTATAATTAATGCATTGAAAACACTGAGTCCTTTACCACACACGGCTTTGGAAACAATTATTGGACCGACCGACTCAACTTTTTCTATAAAAAGCAAGTTGTAAACCCATGAGCCATGTTTTCTTCTGTGTAGAATGACTCAAACACATAGTAAAACACACACATTCTCAACACATTCAGTATAGAAACAAGCTGCATTTAAATGAATGGCAAAAAAAGGTACAACAGAAAAACAATATAGATTCAAAAACCTAAATATCAACAGGTCATTTGAAGGGCTATTATACGGACTTTCCTCTGGTCTAATATTCATTTCTAATGAAGGTCACGACAGCCTTTTCTTTACCTCAATTACCCCGTGATGAATTGAGGTATATTGCTTCTTTCTCAGCATCACCAAAGTGATGACAATGATGGTTGCTATGACAACCCCTCCGACCATTAGCCCGATGATGGCACCTTTATTGGATCCCACATCCTCTGCGAAAAACACCTGCGATTAAAAATAACAAAAGCACTCAGTATGCAGAACAAACTAGGGCAGGACCAAAATAAAGCCATGAAATGATTTTCGTACGAGTTTTTGATGGTGAACTTCGTAACCAGCACTTTGCCTTTCTTCGGTGTCCATCCGCACTTCTGGCATCTCTTCAGGCTTCAGGGCAGATACTGAAACCAAAGGAACATGCAGATACAAAGGGCATTACAAACACACTCCATGAACCAAAACACAATCACTGATGCACCATGAAAACACTGAGATATTGAGGAAAATAATATGTACACACTTGTATTCTAAATGTGTTGCCTTTAGGGCATAGTTTGTAAAATCTTTATTTTCATTATTTTATTATCATTATTGTGTTGGTTTATTATTGTAGGAATTTGTTTAATGTCAAATAACCATGGTAGCCTAAATTGTAAAGTAAATGAGGATTTCACTGAATTTATTTTGTTTATTTTATCTTTCACTTCCTGTTTTGGTAATATGTCAGAATTTTACTTCGAAACTCTTCCGCTACTGATTAAAAACACAACCAAAACATCCTGCAAAGTTACAGCAAAATATTGGAGAGGCAATGCTTTTTCACTGGTTGTATGAGTAACATGCATTTTGAAGAGGAAACCACAGTAAAAGGAAAAATCCTTACTCTATGTCTCATCTTTGACTTCAGTTAAACTTACGTGTTTAGGTGTTTAGTCTGTGTTTCTACGCATTGCACAAGATATTAAACTAAAGTAAATTGTATACATAGACTTGAGTTATCGTGCCCAGGTTAACAGTTCGTACACTGCTTGTATGGTGGACCATTGTCTGTGTGTTTTATGTGACGTGTCAAGGTGGATGCCTTTTTCTTAATTGAAGACCCTGATGCTAAAAGTATTGAAGTCACAAAAAAAGTCTGTTAAAAATATTTATAGGGTGGACTTAGTTTGAACAAATACAACATGTTTATATTCTCAACTTGAAATGTGACTTCAGTAATTTTAGAGCCAGGGTCTTCAATTTCAACCAGTTCTAACCACTAAGTACATATAAAGTATCCTGAGACTGGGTGGTGTAATAGAGTAAAGTCATAAACATCACTGCAATAATGATCATAACTTTACTGTGTCATAAATATGACACCGTTAATATGATTTATTTTTGACAAAATCACATTATTGATTTTTTATTGTTGTAGTAAAACAAAATCATTGAACTTCTTTTGCACAGTATGATCAAATATAAGCAGGCATCCAAAATGTGAGGTTATTCTGACACGTACCAGGTCGTGTGGGGAGTCCTCTGTCTGGAACAGGACGGGCATCAACAGGCTCAACTGCAGCAAAAAATACAACAGAAAAAGTGACTCACTAGTTATATTTAAATATTCCTTTTACTCGGTTTAAATGACAACTGACTGAAACTCACACCACATAAAACCTGTGGAGTATTGACAGTTATGTGTAAAACCTGGTGTGGAGGTTACCGTGGTTTTCTGTGTTGGGCTGGTTGAAGCTCTCAGGGTGGATGAAGCCCAGTCCATCCAGACCAGCGTCCATTGGAGCAGAGCTGTAGGCCTGATCCGGCATCAGCGCATCGTTTCCATAACTCACCCTGCCATCCACCTGGAAGAACGAAAACAATGATCTGAATGAGAACTACGTGAGCGTGGGATGGATACAATGGGTTTCTTTGGAAAAGTAATCCACTCCACCCTGGATGATGATCTGCTAAACAATGCCTGCCCACATGACATGAAACCTTCATGTCATGTGTTTGAACTGTTTCCTAGATGTATCATTTGTATGAGTAAATCCCTTCACATACGAAATGATTGTGTGGAGACAATAAAACTCAAACAAATCTTTTCATTTACTGTCAAATCACAGTTGCTATTGTTTGTAACTGATTTAAAATAGTGTTAAACGGCAAAAAGAACACAAATTAAAATATAGGGATTATTCAAGTAATGTTGCAAGTTTCACATGAGGAAAGTCCTGAGGGGATTGATATAATCCCCTCTTATGTTAAACAATTGTGTTAAACAGCTGTTCTAAAACACTACAGCTTGGCTCAACAATGAGCGTCTAGATACATTATTCACTCGAGCATTTTATATGAACATACACTGGTCCTGTTTAGCTGAAAGATGTCAGTCGATTCTATGTCCTGTACACATTTCCTAGAATGTTCCAAACCTGCATTGTTGTTTCTCTGTGCGATTTTATCTTGTATCACCAAAAAGGAGAGGTGATTCTATTTATATATGCCAGGGGGTGCAGCTTATGCAGGACAGACTGCATACACATGTGAGTGGGTGCAACTCGACTCACCCGCCCATCGCTCTGCAGGGAAGAGACTTGCTGAGACAGCTCCGACTGAACTCTCTGCATTATAACAGCTATAGGAGGAAAATAGGAAGTGAGCATTAGTGAGAGAGTGAGGGAGAGTCACAGCACAGTAATCAGCAGGAGGGAGACATTTGTGGGAGTGTGATGAGAAACAAATGCATGCTAGGTCCGAGTCTAGTGTCCTGATTACGCTAGAGATCCTGATGCTCAACGCACCATTTGTGAAAGTTATTCACAACAGCTGTGAGACTCATTTTCAGATATATATATATACACATACATATTCACCATTGCATTTCATTTTGTTTGTCTGCACCATCTTTCGTACTGCTTCATAAGCTCCACAATAACCACTGCATTTAATCCAGGACTGACAATAGCCAATTTGTCATTATTGTTGAAGAAATCACTTTAATAAAAATTTGTAATGTATTATTATTATTATTATTATTCCCTATTATTATAAAGTTTAGTTGCAGCACCCAGGCCATTTTAAGCCCCATGTGAGTCAAATTAGCATAACATCTCATTTACGTAATATGTGCAGAGCATCAAAGCGAACTACTCTTCCACAGGATCAAGGAGATCCCCAGTGGATGTGGCAAGTTTTGTATTTAAGTTTCTTGAATATTGTCAGGTATCTACTGTAGTCTTTCCAAACTGTACACATATAGTTCTCTAACATAATATTAGGTTATATATTTTTTTAATTGAAAAATATACAAGTTTCTTGTAGGGGTACCTCCAAATTTCCCAAATCTGCATCTTAACAAAGACACTGTACATCATACAGCACCTAAACAATCTGAAAACTTAGGAGAGCCGTGTTCATCTTATATTTCATAACTTCCTTCTAACTGACCTTTTTCATGACAAATTTCAGTGTATATTTGACCCAAGATAAACCATGTGTCCACCAGAAAAGATATACAGAATATAGAAAGATTTGATTTCTGTTACAAATGTGTTTTGTTTGCAGGGGTCTGAGTTGATACAAAATGTTTTATGCAATTATTTTTATTTTTAATTATTTACTTTATTTAAACCAGATAAGTGTCCCACTGAGATTGAGTTCTCTTTTACTACGGTGACCTGCCCAAGGGCCAAACAGCTCATGCCATAAAAGAAAACACATTTTATAGACAGGTAATAATAATAAATTAAAACAAACCGTAATATTGTAATTGTAATGTACACAAATCTTATAATGACCACAGACATCTAAGTAATGTAGTATAAAGTGTAAAGCCAGCACTTACCGACTTGGTTTTGGATCTCATTAGCCACACTGGGGACTTTGTAGAGCAGCCCCATTGACTGGTTCATCCTCTCATCAATCACACGTAGGTGAGTCAAAACCTTGAGGTAAAAGGAAAGCTGAATGAATTCTAAATGACTTCACTAACTGATTCATCTACCATTTCCTGTATTATGATTAATTCAGAATAAAGGTATTTGTGTCTTTTCAATACAGTGACCATTAGCATTACAGCAGCTAGCATTCTATCAAATATGACTGCAGCTGAGGTTTAGTTTGGGAGTGACGGATACAGTACCTGAGGTCGGATCTGGGCAGCCTTCTTGGGATCAACAGTGCGCACATGCTCATAGTGTTTCAGTGTGTGTTGCCTGTCTTTCTGCTCTGCACGGACGTACTTCTTCAGCAGGCTCAAAACTTGACGTGGCTGGTGGCGACAGCGTTGTTAGTTAGTTAGTAGAACAAGTATTATATAAATGTGTTATGTACTGTTCATATCCTCCACATATTTCACTGTATTTTTTGTCACCTACAACATCAGCACAAAGGAACATTCACTGAAAAAAGTTTCTTTCTATGACTCAGCACATACTCTTAACTTCACAAAACAATTTCTGCTTTTACTGAAAACTGCAGAGGTGTGTTTTTGTGTGTTTTTGTGTGTGTGTGTGTGTGTATTTACCCGTGGGGGGTTTGCCTGTAACGCATTCAGGTAATTTTCCAGGGCAAGGCGTCGGCGGCTGTTGAGTAAAGCCTCCACCCGAGCCATGTGTGTCTCCACTAGCTGCTGCCTCTCTCCGGCTGCCTCCTGCTCCAGAGCCTCCACCTTCTCCTGGAAATGCTGAATCACACGAACATTTAAAACAAACACAAATGAAGGGTTAGTAAAGAAAAGCAATAATACATCATAACAAACAATCTCACCTAAAGCATGTTAGAAATATGACAGGCCAAGATTTGAATTAAAATGTGATTATTTTATAATGTACCACAGCAACCACTCCCAAACAGAACCATAACACTCAACAGAAAATGAGTTTACAATGGAGTACATCCCTATATTTTACAAATATAAACAGACGCAATATGGAAATAAAAACTAGACATCTAACATCCTGTGGGAATATATTTTCTGCCTATTTTTTTGTGGATGTTGGTGGAGTCATGCTGCAATTTCATTTTTTTTTTTTTTTTTTAAATGACTATTTCAAGATTCCAAGCCTCTCACTGTACTTTTCTACATAAAAGCACTAAAATGTCCATCTTCTCACCATCACATGCTTATATTTTATGTTGGTTATAAATAATAAATGTAGTTGATAGACATAGACGGTATTTCATGTTTTGTCATTTGGAGAGCACTTTGTTATTATTTTGATTTGTATTTATTTATATAAGTAAATAACAACAACAACAACAATAATAATAATAAATAAAAAACATACAATTTTAATCTCATGGTTTCCTTATGTTACTTCTGACTGCTGTTTTAAATGCATATGCTTTTTTCATGATGTGGGAGTTATAATCACAAACGTTTTATGGATATTTCAATCTGACAAAAACTGAAAACTAAACACATTTCATTTATTAATTGTAAATAACATTTCAAGGCCCATCAGGAGCCACTTCCCACACTGTGAAAATGACTACATTACAGTTTCTGTTAGAAACATACTTCACTGTACACTGTTGACCAAAAATTATGTGATAATATTAAAACCTTAATATTGTCACATGTCTATGATTCTCTTAAACTGTGGTTTAAAAAAAAAAAAAAAACATACACACAAACAGTGTTGTGTTCTACCTGTATGACAGCTTTCTTATCAGCACGAGGAAGGTTTTTGGCCTGTCTCTCAGCTTCTTCCCATTCTCTCATCACCTGGAAAGGCAACATATCATGTATCATAAGCTGGGTTTTCATTAACCTCCGAAATGCCCTAAATTGCACAATAGACAACTGCTAATGGGAACAGAACAGAACAGGAAAAAATGGTTATGCTCTCATGAGGTGGTTTTTGAGACATTTTGACATTAAAGTATTGCACAAAAATGTAACAGAAACACATTCTGTGCATTTTCACTACCCACAGGCAGGACAAGACTGGCGCCACGAGAGGTTCAGTGGTGAATTCCGTACAATTGTCTTGCAGACATTCATTATGCACAGCCGCTGCTATAAAGACTTTGCCTTGGGACAATAAGGTGCACCTGCACAGTGGAATCGTGAAGTATGCATGGACTATTTTATTCAGGCTATTTAATGTTGCCAGGGACCTCGATTAAAGGTCAAGCTGTGTAGCTTTCATTGGTAAATGTGTATCCTGACACACTTATACACACCTGGGACATCTTCTCCCGGTGTTTGGCTTCCAGGCTTTCCTTGGCCTTCTGAAAGTCAGCGTGCTCGTTGTCATCTCCAGGAGATTCGAGGTACTGGTCCACGGCATCTGGAGGGCTGGGAGCCATAGTTGGTACTGGGGTAGAACACCAACAAACCAAACGTAGAAAGTAAAAGAAGAAAAAATGAGAAGAACAAAAAACATGGTATAATATTGAACAGAGGAAACATAGTACATGCAAAGAAACACTGGTTCCTGTGTGACTAAAACACGCATAGGAAGTATTCAATAAAGATTTAGTCATAAAACTGACAGACAGCAACTGCAACTATAAACAGATGACACATCTAGTAGGTTAGGTTAAGTGTTTAAACACACAGAAACAATGGCTCAAACGGTACAAAGGTTATTAGGGGACAAGGTGCTATTAGTTTTCCAGTTAAGGTGTGTGTGATGTTTGTCCGTCTGTGCCTTTGTTTCATGTGGGAGCCTGCAGATAACAGGAAAAGTGCAGAGTCAAGATGAGGGTGGTGCTTCACTGGGTGCAAAACACAGCAAATGAACCTGTTAGCCTTTCAAAAGGCCCTCCCCCTTTTCACAGACATACACAACACATCATCAACACAATGTGACACTCAGCAGGTTAAGATATGTTGCCAATGTTACTGCCAGGTCAGAGCTGCAACAGAGAGAGAACCTTACAACTACGTACAAGGCATGCAAACACACATATAGAAATGCATGCAGGCGCACACTGATGCTGCCTTGCTCACATGCTGTAACAAGGATGAGTTAGTGTTACTAGTGAGAAAATTATGGAACGTTATTAAATGATTTGGATTTGTATGACAGGTTTCTGTTTGACGACAGACCCTATTTACAGCCACTTTATATTTTTAATTTAAAAAAAAAATTATGATTAGTGTTTGGCAGGTTGCTTTTTGAAATGCAAAGAGTACAGATTACTAATTAACCTCTTCAAATGTTTTAAACTGGCTGAATCCTAAAACTTCATATATTCAAACCAATCAATGTATTCTTTAGAGCAGACCTCAGAGCTGATTACGGTCACTTAAGGTGGCAGGTCATCAAATCAGGTTCATCTATATTTATATTTAGTTTAGATTTGGATAGAAGAGAGAGGGCTGTATAAGGGAGGTGTATCTGTCCAAATTCTGGTCTTTTCTGATTTCAGCTCCTGCAACTTTAATGTTTTCAATATGATTTGCTGCTAATGTCTTAGTCCAGATATCACAGCACACGTTGAAAGGTTAAGTCGAGTCTAGGCCTCCGATCAGAGTTGTTTTTGCGGGAAAAAAAAGGGAACCTACACAATATTAAACAGGTGGTGGTGTTTTGCTCCCATAGATGTTTAATTGGGTGTGATCTGGTTGTGGTTCTTTAGACTATTTTTGGTAGGTACAAAACATTTTAAATTGAGAAAGAACAATTTCTTCCTTGTTAAACTACTGACTCATTTAGCAGTTTCTAACACAATGACTTCAAGGGCTAAATGTTCAGTGTCTATTTGTAATATTGCGTAATAGGGAACAACATCACATTGAACTTGGATTCCACAACACTGATCATGATAATAGAGACCACAAATATTTAACTCGTGCACCACATGACACCGATCACTGCCTCTTTAAGACAGTATTGCACGTTGGAATTACAGATTAGACACATCAAATTTTCTATCATCAGTGGTAAGTGTACTTCTGAAAAATATTCTTTGTGTGACATTAAGAAAACTACAGAATGACGCAAGCCTCATCTTTGCTTCAACTTCCCCACAAATTTGAAAAAACATTTGCTTTCTACAGAAGGCACACAGGAGAATGGAGAACCTACATTTTTCCTGACTTTTTGTTTCTAATCAAACAACATGCTCCTTAATACTCAACACAAAACTATAAGATAATCTGAATCCATGTGTAAGTGCTTTCTGTTTTTAAGAGCCATTAGTCATTCATGAAAAGGACAAAGAGTGAATGAAACAGAGACATTCTTCAGCAGCCTGAGGACAGCATTCAGGCCTGGGTACTTGATGGACATCTCCAGGTCTCGGACTTACACGAGCTGCTGCAGACAGCTAGGCAGTACTCCTCTGAATCAAAGTTATTCCTGTTGCCCCCACAGCCCCCAAACAAGAAGGGAGCACATCGGCCCTTCTTAGGCACGAAATACCAACGCTCCAGCATGGCATCACACGGGCCTGAGTCAGCACGTGCCCAACAAACAGCTGAGATACGTACACAGAAAAGCAACAACACAAAAAATGTATGAAATGAAAATGTCAGCAAAAATGGTTGATTTTATTTTTAATCAACCATAAAAGTTGTAAAAAATGAAACCAATAATAAAACACATTAAAGCTCGGTGACATGACCAAATGATCTATATAAACGATTATCACAAGTAAAGATAAATGAAGTGTGCATCTTCATTTCTTACCTCGAACAACCTCCTCAACTGATTCGGTGGTGGTGGTAGTTGTGGTTGTCATGGCGATGTTAGTATTACGCTCATCACTATAACGATCATCGGTAATATCATCATCCTCATCTTCTTCTTCATCTTCCTCATCACCATCTATGTTCTCATCCCTCTCAAAAGTCTCTACCTCCTCATCCTCATCTTCATCATCCTCGGCGACGGCAGGCTCTGTGTCCGCCTGACGAGTCATGCTGCGGAGATAGAGCTCACTTCAGATAACAGAGTAACAGCTGTGAGGATTGTAAAACTGGATCGATGCTGATTAATGCGCCTGATGATACCTGTTGTCAGAGTATTCGGTTTCAGCTCCGCCCCACCAGACGTCTGACTCCTCCCCATCCAGCTCTGCACTATCAGCCTGATGCTCAGCCTCAGCTGGACAGCAGACAAACTCCACTCCTCGGAAACGGTCAATACCACATGGCAGCAGCATCCCGTAGTCATGGAGATTCATGGAGCGATCTCCACAGGACTAAATTTACAAAACAGTGATTAATCAAAATGTCCTACAGCCTTTTTTTTTTTTTTTTAGGTCTTTTGACACTCACAATTATGATGCTTGTTCAATATATAGTACTGTATAGTACTGAAGTCTACAAACATTTTTTGATTTACCTTCAGGCAAAATTTTGGGAAAGAGGACTAATTTCACCTCTATAGCAGCATACTAAGCTTCAGTCCTGTTATGGGTCTAGATATTTAGATACAAGTAAAGACAAATAGCTATGTTATTCTATACCAAATTTCAAGACCTACAGAGTAAATCTTACAAATGTTACTGCATGTACAATACATGTATTTATTATTTAGAGCATGTGGATTTATTTTTATATTGTACTGATTTGAGTGGTAACAGGTTATGAAACCTAAAACTGTGATTTACTGATTAGTGGAAAACCCACAAAACCCGGAGAACCTGAATTGTCTTGATGATAACTTGATGAACAGTATTTCCTAAACTGTTAAATGACGAATTCAGCCAGTGTCATGCAATACACCAAACAAACAGCATCCAAATCGAAAACACACAACACTTAACCAAATCATAGGAGCTTTGTGATCAGTCTGGGTTTAGACTGTAGCTCTACACTGACATTGTAGCCCTGATGAACGGTTAACTAGTGTGATAAATTAAAAATCAATATGGTGCTATGATATAAGACAAATATAGCTACATATTTAACAAACAGTGCAGATAAATAATGATCAAAACATATAAATGACATCAAATTTGTCAAACTCATTTGTCAAACTGAATTGCTGAGTCATGCAGCAGAGATGTAACAATGGAATAAGATTCTACGTTGGTCAAAGTGTGAGATGGAATGCCTCGTGGGCTCGTCTCACCTCTTTGGCCACAGTGTGCCAGTGCAAGTGGCTCTCACACTGATCCATACGCTCTTGGTGCAGGAATTTACACTTATCAGGAACAAGCAGGGCATCACTCACAAACTCTCCAACTGCAACATTAAAACAATGTTATTTTGCACATGTAGATAACATTCACAAACCAAACAAATTCCATTTCCTCACTAACATACGCCAGCATGCAAACAAGTTCTTACCCAGGCAGCGGTATGGGACCACAATGTGTGTGTGACTGCGACACTGCTTGCGGCCTTTCTTGCACCAGTTCTGGATGCTGGTGGGCTGGTTGGCCTCTACAACATTTGTGATCTGCAACTCTGGATACACCTGGACAAAGGTGAGAGACATTTTAATTGCTTTCATACAAATTTACCTAGAGCGTTATTTGCTTGTTGTTTTGTAGCCTTTTCAGTTGCCATGTTTCCACAGTCCCAAAACAAAGAAATGGTGCCAATAAGTACTACAAATGGGGACTTGTTGTACCTGTTGGCACCATTTCTTTGTTTTGCTTCTGTGACTGTTTATTTTTCTCATCTTCATTTTTTCTCTCTCATGACCTTCCCTTCCCTTTCACTATAAAAAATAATGAATGTTTGTCATATAAAATTTTCAAAATTTTTTTCTTGCAGTAAATAATAGTTAAAAAAAAAAAAACATACATCTTGGCAGTATTGCAAGATGCCTTCCTTGGTGCCGATGCAGCTCTTGGTGCCAGAGGGGTCAGACTCCCATTTGCCACTCTGCACATTGATGTGCATGTTGAGCTTCCCACAGAACATGGCCACCTGAGGCTCAGTGAGCAAACCTACAGAGTCATCGGCAGGCACCTGGATAGACAAAGAGCATGACAGGACAACAATGAAGTTTTTCGATCAAACAAATTCAAGTATAACTTTGAGATGCAGTGCTTCATAGTTTGTTTAGCATATCTGGGGGGAAAAAACAGCATTAATTACCTTTCATTATATTGGAATTTAAGTGGTCTATCAAAATACAAGATTCCACACGAGCATTTCATACAAGCATCCACAAGAAGTACATGCCAAAGATGTCTCACTTTGTGATGGAAGTTTTTGGCTAATCACGGGCATAGTGGAATTAAATTCAAGACTGTAATTACCAATCAGTGACAGATTCCATCAGAGACAACCTGGACATGACTCTATTGCACTGCTTCAACACTCAAGCTTGGAAAACTGCTTTCAGTTTCCATAACAGCATTAAACAGCATCAGGTCATCTACCTTATATTTAGACTTATTATTTGGAGGAGAGAGCTGCAAAAGAAAGTGCTGCATTTTCAATTTCTGGTGTTTTTTTCCCCCTGATTTCAGCTGTTGCAGCATTAACCTCAAATATCTTCAGTTTATTTATATGAAGTACCTCTGAGTTTATCCTACTCATCTCCACTCTTTAATATAATCCTCTGCTTACATCTGTCTCTATATTAATATTAATGAACTATGAGGATCGAAGCCTCTTTAGAGTCTTGTATAATATCACTGTATATGTAAATAAATAAATACAGTAACATTTTATTTCAGCCTAATCCAGACAAGATACTGTGTTTTATCCCTTTCATCCTTTAAGCCAGAGAATTAAGCTTTACAGCCTCAGCCCATTATACAATATGAATACATCTTTGTATGTTGATACCATTTCATTTGATTTATACTTAAGGAAATGCACAAAAAAATGAAATCCAGGTGTGAGTAAGGTGAAGTAAAAGCAAATCTTCTTTTTCAGCTGACCTAGTTTGGCCTTTCAATGTCCAGTTGGACATACAGTTTTCCCTTCCTTTGTGGTCAGGCAAACAATTGGTGGAAGTCTCAGTGTGTTACGCCTTCTGGGCCCTCTTCTTTTCTGGTAGGCGTTGGAGAAGACTGAATATGCTAGCCACCAAGCCATCTGCTGCCAATCTTTAAATGACCAATTCTGTGTTTGCTTGTCAAATTCTGCACAATATTAATCTCCTGTGAGAAAGCATTTAGCAGCCCATTGTTCTTTCTTCAGAATCTATCCTGTCTGTATGTTATCATCCCACTGCATATAGGTGAAATTCTACTCATTTCATAACAGCCTTTTCTGCTGTAAAATATCCTTTTTCATTCACTTTGAACATAACACTAAAACAGAACCTGTCAAACTACAATAGTCAGCAATGAAATGTACCAACATCGAGTTAGAAAAAAGGAGTGATGTGCCTGATTGCATTGCTGTTCCAAGCTCCAGGATAAATACAAACATATTTTTAAGAGTGTAACATGTCATTAAATCTCAAGTAGGCTACCTGCCAAGTTCCACTTCAAAAGAATATGGCCTTCTCATGTGAGAGTTGGCGTAACTAATTTCATAAACTATGTCAGTATGTTCTTTCTGTTATGATTACCGAACAATTACAAAGTGTGACTTTTTGGACTATGAGGGTTTTGTTATGCAAATAAATCACTCATTTGAACACGTGC
>JAPSES010000019.1:4231406-4250443 GCA_029822895.1 Maxillicosta whitleyi | reverse complement strand
GTGATGTTCATTAATAATCATACTAATGGTAACACATGCTCTCATACACACACAGGTGATGTTCATTAATAATCATATTAATAGTTAACACATCCTCTCATACACACACAGGTGATGTTCATTAATAATCATATTAATAGTTAACACATTCTCTCATACACACACATGTGATGTTCATTAATAATCATATTAATAGTTAACACATTCTCTCATACACACACAGGTGATGTTTATTAATAATCATACTAATGGTAACACATCCTCTCATACACACACAGGTGATGTTCGTTAATAATCATATTAATAGTAACACATCCTCTCATACACACACAGGTGATGTTTATTAATAATCATATTAATAGTAACACATCCTCTCATACACATACTTCTAGTTTTAGCTACACTGAAGAATTAGTGACTGGTAAAGTCATGTACATCTAATCAACTTCAGACTTCTTTATAAAAAGAATAGTCTCTACAGATCCAGTACATCAGTTCATTTTTGTATCTATGAGGTTGTTTAGTATCATAAATATCAATGATAATGCAAAAATAATATATCTCTGACCACACCCTGTGAGAAGTAGCCGCTAGCTTGTTTTTCGTTAACAGATTAGCTATTTTAGCGAACGTTGTCAGACTAAAACACATGTGTAGTGTCGACTATAGGCCGTTTAGTTTTATCTTAAGCCAAATATTGATCATTAACAGCTATACCTCATCTCCAGAGTTATACTCCTCCATGTTCACCGGTACCTTCCAGTCCTTTTATTATCCCTGATGTGGGATGCTGTACAGTTATTGTTCCTGTTTGAAGACAAGGAGCTCAGAGAAGACGGACAATACCGGACTGAAGCTGAGGACAGATCCGTGTGTCTCCCCCTAGTGACTGAAACAGGTAATGCAACCAGAAAAAGCTCTATAAATTGATTTTTAAAAAATTAGCAGAAATATGAAAATGTTTGGAAACAGTTGTCAAATTGTTGTTTGTTTTTCTAATATAATTAACATAGGAAAGCTCCTAGTTAACTTTATTTTAAAAAATAAATACAGAACATTTGTCATAAAACACTTAATTTCCTACATGCCAGTTAATTTAAATTGTTCTATATATTAATTTTCTGAATCACTTTATGGTAGAAATGTTTTTTTTTAAATGTTAAACAATGAAACAACTTTCTTCATAAATCTGAAAATATAGTTTTATTTAAAAAAAATATAGTTCTGAGCTCTTTCTGCCTGTCTGTAGCATCCATTTTTTTTCTCCATTCCAGGGTGAGCAAATGTTTAAGTGCCTTGTGACAAGTATCATTTTTATCCATAAAGATCCAGTGCTACTTTTGTGGCAGTTCCCAAATTATTTTCTTTCTGTATTTTTAACCTTTCTTCAGTGATTTATCACCATTTCCTGTAATCTTATGCTCTGTATTTTGCATTTTAAGTGAATATCTGGTATTGTCCAATATTTAATTCACTGATTATGTTCATGCTCACAGTAAATCCAAATGTTATTTTTACCTAAACAGAGAAAACTAACAAAAAAACTCTGTTTTTCCATAAAATCTGTCATAACTGAACATAAACTCAGTGTGTCCATCCACTGTCATTGATCCAACTCTATGATTTTACTGGTGAATCAATGTTGTAGAAGATGATGGTGTTTCCATGGTGACTACACAGCCCCTGAATGTCCAAATGGGTCAAATCTGATGACTATGAAAAGATGAAAAACTGCATTTTACACTAATTATTTACGTGCATTGATAGGATTAATGGATTATTGATGGATTCTTGGCTCTTTATGGGTTAATGTGACAATAGAGCAAAGTATATATAAATTAAAGACATAAAATATCAGGTGATGCTGACGAAGCACTAAGTATGTGTGAGCTCAGTGTAGGATGCCATGACAGTATTTTTACAAAATGTAATTTAGGGAAAAGCAGGACATGTGACAGCAGAATGGAAGAGAACAGGGTGACCACCTGCTGAAACAGTCACCCAATAGTCCATTTATTCCAGTACAGTACATTCTGTGAACATGGTATCCCAAAGAAAGAAATACAACCTGACAATGTTAATTTAAACATAGTTTCATTGTATTTGAATAGGTGAATTCATCCACATTATGACGCAAAGCGATGAATTTATTTATTTATATTGTTTTTATAGCCTATTGTAAAGACAAACCCTATATCTAACATTATAACAAAATATTTTCCCTGTGTCATCTTTTATTTATTTATTTATTGTAAAATAGTTAGGCTATGTTGTACATATGTCAGTTAAAATATGTCAGTCAAACAGACCTCACATATAGGAGTATATTTATTTATTTATTTCAGCTGGTAAACCCATTTTGCTTAATTCCACTCTTTATGTCTGTTGTTCCTTAACATATTTAAGGCTCAATTCTGTAAAAATAAAAACATCTATGAACATAATCTCGTTACTTCCACGATTCACCTGTAATGGGGTCATGTAGTTTATTTTTCCACGCAGGTCTGATGTTGTGCAGAAACAATTGTCGCATTGTCGGAAATAACCCTGCTGGTTCGAGAGGATTGCGTGAACACCCCTCTCACTCACACACTCACACACACACACAGAAACACACGCACCCACACCACGCCCCCTCCTGTCGGGAACACCCTGGCCGTGGATTTCTTGCTGTCAGACGGTGCCGAGGCGCACCGACACTGTCACGCACAGGACCGACCGGACTGCCTCCGCCGCCCGCCGTGCCCGTGTCCGTGGACCGCAGTCAGCAGGTAAGACATCCCCGGGTACGGTCCCACGCGAACCCCCGGGTTTCCTCTGGCATATGTCACGGCACAGTCCGGGTGTTCTACAGGACAGCCGCCGCGTCTGTCCACATCCACGGTTATGCATTTGTTTCTTTTTCTGTTTGTGAGGGAGGGTTCTCACCACTCCAGCTCGACTACGACCTCCGTGGATCATTCCGCGCGGTCGTGGCACCAGACAGCCCACTTCCCATCCAAAGTTAGGCGCGTTTTCAGCAGGTGCAATGCAGCAAAAAGCTCATTTTCTTGCTCCTTCCAGCGGTGTTTCCTCCTGTAGATGAGTCTTCACCCACTTGAGACTGTTGTTTCCTTCATTAACTTGTTCACATACACAAACTGAAGGTGTTAAAGACACAGATGAGCAGCTCCTGGGTTCGGATGCAACAGAAAACCAATTAAAAGCAGTGGATTGTGTTGTTTAAGTCAGTGCAAGTTACACTACACAGTTAATGAGGTGATGACCTTGTGTGAGGGGGTTGGATCTGGTGTGTCAGGGTTACCTCTGTTTTCTCCAAATGCTTTTTTTTAAGGTTGACTGTTCCTGAAAAGGTGACAGACAGACCCTAAGTGTTTCCGTCTCAGGCCCGGGGCTGCAGATCCTCTGCTGGGATGTCTGCAGGGTTGAGGATGTAGGCTGAAGGCTCTGATAGTGCAACATAGTGACCTCATTTCAATTCAGGAGTGGATTTTCCTCAGATTAGCTGTGGGTGTTTGATGCTGCCACTCATTGCTGGAAGAAGGAGGAGGGGGGGGGTTATTGACATGAAGTGAAGTGTGAAATCCATCTGAAGTTTAAGATAAAAGAAATCTATGGGAGGGTGATAACGTTGTCAGTAAGAGGATTTGTCGGCTCTAGTCAGGAGTTAAAAAAGACGACTCACTATTTTAATATTTTAACCTTAAACATTAGGGTCACGATAAGATGTTAATTAAGAGGCAAATCCAAATGTTATGTTAATGTTACTAAATCTCTTAAGTGATTGCTTGAAGTGAGTTGTGGGGCACTGCAGGTCAACCCATCACAAACTGGTTCAACTGGTTTATATAAGGGGTGTAAGAAAATATTTATATACTCAAGTATCATCAGATCATGTTTTGCTACCGTAGTGATTTCCAAAATCACTGTATCAGTATTTAATTTATAGTTTTGTGGCAAAGAGTGGTTTGTTTGTTGGGTACTGCATGCTTCTGCTGGAGCAAAAGAACAAAACAGTCTAACTCACCTATGCATGCGATGTGTTCTTCTATAATGGTAATAGATTACTATAGAATGAACTGAAACCCTTTATGAAGATGTGCATTATAACTGTAGATTCTTCATAAATGTGCAGATATGTGGTCGATGAGTCAACCTCTCTTCAGTGATGATAGATTATTTATGAAGACATTTATCACCAAAAAAGTCAACTTCCAACCTCTACATTCATCTTAATTAGTGTTTTGTGACATTTTAGTTGTTTTTTTTTTTTTAAATGACGACGTATCACTCACAGCTCAATTTTTTAACTTATTAAATTTGTGGTTTATTCTTATTCTGCTGTTGATCAAGTGGAAACCTAGTTCATGAGCAGATTTTCACAAGTGTTGTTATGGTTCTTATCAGACCACTCAGACCTCCTATTTTCTATCAGCCATATTCTTTAGCAAACATTACTTCTGTGAGTTAAAGACTGTAAATAAATTAAAACAGGCTGCAGTACTAATGAGGAAAAATAACACCAATGAGTTCATATATAATCATTAGTTTCATTATGAATCATTATTATTATTATTATATTATGTAAGTGGATTTTTAATTGGAGTGTGCAGCCATTGTAAAGTTTACTGTGTGTGTGAGGTTTGTTTTCTATAAAAATAACATGTCACACCAGTCAATGTCTGTCCATTAACAATGAGCCATTTGCGTGTAGTATATTGTAGTATCACTTGTCACGGTGGCATTTCTCTAAATTGGTTCATTTGGCTCATAAGAAATAGATGCAGAATCTGCTGAGGCTGTTTTATCACTGTCATAGGGGGTGTAATGCTTTGCTAATGATAGTTGAGCTTTGTATACAGCGCACACACACAGCTGGAGGGGGAGTAAATGGTAAAATAAGGGTGGAGAAGCACTGGGGAATGTAGGGATTCCCTGATTTCTGCACATGCGGGTGGGCAGAGAGCACATCCAGCAGAGCAGAAAAAAGCCCTGGGGAGTGCAGTCACACAGTATTAGAGGTCTGCGCCGCAAAGATCTGGCAAGACTGAACACAATTGTGTGTGTGCACATAAATTGTTGGTGTGTTTTCTGGCAGGGATATCTGTGATGGCTGCTGCCACACTGACTTGACAATGTGTCTGTCACTCATGCACTTCTCCTCACATTATCCACTCCATTATATCGTCTCAAATGTGACTGTTTTCCAGTAGAAGAGCAAGAGTTATGCAAATGTGTCTAAAGTCTCCGTTTAGAACAGTGTATGAAATATCATTATCCAACTCTGCTGACACCCTGAGCTGCTGTAGCATGGCTCCACTCAGCTGCTGCATTGGATAACGTCAGATCTTTGTAGTGCCGTGATGTGCGGGTTTCCCTCCCTCCCACGCATTTATTCCTCTCTTATTCATCGCTCTCCAGAGCATGCTGCGTGTCCATTTGGTATGCAGCCTATAGCCCCACTCGGCCTTAGAGATCCATCCCGTCCCCCCCCCCCCTCCCCACCCCACCATCCGTTCCATCACAACCTCAGCCAGGCAATCAGTGGCACCGTGTCCACACAGTAACCCTGCAGATGTGAGAGGGGAGGGAAAACACACCTGAAAAACAGAAATGTAATTTGGAGGCGGCTCTGTGAGGAATGAGTCAGATGAGGAATAGATTGACGGTCAGGTAGTGATGCCTCTATGTTGGCCTTGCTAAGCCTTTAACATGTACACACACACACACACACATATATACGACTCGGTCTGCGCTGATGTTGAACCAAACCTCTGAGGCGGAACGGAGGGTAAAGGTGTCGGTGCTTGAATCGAATCCTTTATTTTTACAAAATGACATAATTATTTGATTATTTTTTCAGCATAGCCATCTGGCCTGGGTGTGTTGTGTGGAAAGTCAATACAACACAGTGAACATCAAACACAGACGTTAATGAAATGCATTGTTGGCATAATCAACAGATGTCTTTAAACAGATCAGATAAGGTCAGCCTCACTGGCATCGCTAGAAAAATAAAGAGCTGTCGGTTGTCAGATTCTTCACGTAAAGGTTCAGTAGACAGTATCACCACTGGGGCTAAAATTATGTAACAAGCTTTGAGTATATTGTAATTCCACAGATCTGAGAGGAAGCTAGATATTTGGACTTTTTGTGGTTTGACGTTAAAAAAATCTACCACGTGACTAAACTTGCTAACTGCCGGTCTCTTCAGGGAGTGGTGTAATGACCAAGCACTGTCAAACTGACCGATTCACATGGACTCGCAATGTGACAGATCCTCCAACTAATAGACTGCACGAAGGAACCTTAGGTACTGAATTGCCTTTCTGAGTTATTTGTCTGCCACCATTTTGACTTTTTCTGAACACAAATGACCATATATAGACAAAAAGGGCAGGGCTTTGGCAGCTTAAGAGGTAAAAACCTGTCAGGGAGGATTGACAAATTTTCATTTTTTGACCATGTCCACCATGTACACATATGATGTTGATTAAGTGAAAGAAAGTCGCAGGTTGTAATATTAAATATTAAGATATTAAAGTAACATGTAGTTTTGTGTGAAACGTTTTGGTAGACGGCATTTCTTGTTGCACACGGTAGATGTAACTAATGATGTAGTTCTCAAGACCCGTCTACAGACAAATTTTTTTGTGGTCTCAGTTTTGTCACAGACTCAACTCATTTGGTCTCAGTCTTGTCTTGGTCTCAAATCTCTTTGGTCTTCTTTTTTTCTTGGTCTTGACTCTCTTTGTTCTCGGTTTTGTCTTGGTCTCGACTCTCTTTGGTCTCAGTTTTGTCTTGGTCTCGACTCTCTTTGGTCTCAGTTTTGTCTTGGTCTAGACTCTCTTTGGTTCCAGTCTTGTCTTGGTCTTGTACATAGTGATGTAGATGGGATTGGGACAAAAAAAACGCACCATCTATCTTAAAAACATGTTAAATTGTATACATTTTCTCAATGGACAGTGCCAGCCCAAAAACTGGTTTCAAGACCACTCTTGAGACCAAGTTTCTGTGGTCTCAGTCTTGTCACAGACGAAACTGATTTGGTCTCGGTTTTGTCTTGGTCTCGAAAACCTCCAGTCTTGGTAATGTCTTGTTCTCGGTCTAGTCGGTCTTGACTACAACACTAGAAGTAACTGACACCAAAACAGCTGTTAACTTGACATGTTTTAACTGATTCTCCTAGAGCTGCATGAATCATCATTAGAGGAGGTTGAAATCACCCCAGTCTTGTCATGTTGAAGCTACAGAGACATCTTCAGAGAGATGGTTATGATGACAAAAATCTGTGTCTTTTGTGACTTATTATTTACATCGACAATCATCTTATAAACGATGATGAAATCAGGTCCAAAATGAGGTCACATGGGGCCCAGTGGAAGGGACATGTCTCCGGCTTCCTGTGCAAGTCTATGAGAGTCAGAGTAATTTAGAGCTCACATAGTGGTGTTACGGCTTCTTCCACATTGCTTTCAGTTTGGAGTTCCTTATCTCTTACTTTTAATCCTAATATTTTGCTCTAAAAAGTATCCCATCATCCATCTCGTCTATGCTTGGGACATATGAGGATATGTATTTTCGATTTCTATCTAAATTTGTTTTGTTGGAGAGTAGATTATTTCATACGGCAGCATCCGATGATTAATAATGAAGCATCAGTGTTGTCGCAGTATGATTCTGCTGGAGGAGGAGCTGGTTTCTGAGCTGTTTTGTATTCAGTTTCATTTACAAAGATGATTGCTTGGAGAAGACAGAAGAGACAAAATCTGATACACAGCTGTTTGACATTGGTGAGATATTGGATTATATGAACATTTACTGAAAGCATAATTGAAAAATCACTGTTTTATGGAGCTGTTAATCACTTGTAGGTCAAATGTGCAGTTTTTTTAATGTAAGATGAGAGAAGACAAAACACATTATATTGTACTGTTTCCAAGACTTTATCTCAGAAGTTACTTTTAATTGTAGGGGGCAAATAAATACATTATTCAGCTGAAATGTAGTGGATTAAAAAAATAAACTTGCATAAAATTGGAATATCCAATTAAAGCACAAACGCCTAAAAATACAATGTTTTATGCAATTCTTGACTAATTATAGTCAGTTAATATATGTTCTATGAAGCAGAAGCTCATGTGTGTAAGATATTCCTAAAAGGGTCAAGTGAGGTTACATTTCAGGGAATACCACCTAAGATTAATTGTAAGCATATTAAGCATTAACATTACATTAAATATGCATCAGTCGGGTTTGAAGATGAAAGGTCACTTCCTGAGTTGTTTTCAAGAGCTTTTAGCCATGACATGCAAGTGAAAGTGTAACATATTGGTCATAGTGATACTCTAATCATGTAAAATGTGAATGAAAGCACATTTTTGCAAAATTAAATTTAGTTTGAGTCATTTGAGAGCTAGTAGTCGGAGAAAATGATGTGGAAATGCAATTGCATGATAATAAAACAGCTAGTAAAGGCATCTACGAGGTGTATGGACATGGAGTGCACATTTTCCTGTAGGCATTAGACAGTATTTGGTCTTTTTAAGTTAAGCTCAGTATCTGTCAGTGAAAGGTCACCTGTGGGTTGATGTCATTACAGGTGGAGACTCATAGATGTGGGATGAAAATGTAGTTCTTTACATAATCCGATTAATCATTGCTTTCAGTAGCATTTTCTGTTGACCTCGCCCATATTTGTTCTACAGTCAGAGTCCATAATGAAATGGCTTACACTGGGATACAGAGCGTGGATGTGTGATAGTTTACCCTCCCAAGACACTGAAGTCATCTTTTTTCATTTTATGTTTCATTTGTTTGACGTGGCGCTGCCTTCAGGAGACATTGCCTTCGCTTGTTATTGCAGCACATATGGCCGGCTTAAATGAGTCCCTTTTGTATGTGCCATATTTTAGCAGTCTTCTTGCTTTCAGATCACACTGACACGTCATTTCTCTATTCACCTGAAAGTGGTTGTTGTATTTTCTGTCACAGTGAGGTCACATTGTTTACCTGACTGTAGACGTCCTTCCACTGTTACTTAGTGAAGTACTGTGTTCAGTCTTTAAATGTTGTTGGACACAATATGCTCAGAGGAGCGTTGATGTGAGTCTGTTTCCTGTTGTGGGTTTTCTTTTTTCTTGTTGTTTTTTTTTTCTATAGGACTACAGAAAGCAATTCCCCTTTGTGGCAAGTTTTATAAGATAAGAACATTAGATAGCCTGTAAATAAGTAGCTCTGAAAAATCCCATTGGCTGTTGTGATCTTCGCTAACACAAGCCCTCATTTTGTAACAGATTATCTTTATTTTAAGGAAATTGTTTTAGAGGTAAGGGTAAAATAAGAAAGACAAAGGGATAAAAATATGAGATAGGATATGAACCTATTCTCATGTCTGTAAATCCACATGAGAGTGGGTCGACTCCATGTCTCTACAGTAGATAAAGTTAATATTAAATAGTTCATATTCTGTCAACTGAAAAACCCTGAGTAGAAAAAAAATACTACTCAATAAATAATACTCCCCTATGGAAGCCACCATAGGGGAGGGTAATTCCTCTATGGTGTCTTCAGGTGTATTCATTTGGTTGCAGTCTGCACTTTGACCATTAGATTTCATTAAATGTCACATAATAAATGCTCATAAACAGTCGATAAAGCACTGGCGGAGGATTTTCTGATGCTCAATAATGTCTAACGGTTTACTTGTGAAGCCTTCTAAAGGATAAGTTCTGATACAGAGGAAGGAGCTTATTAAAACTTAAAAGTTTCTAGACCATCTCTGACCTTTTTTGTGTGAGTTCAGTAATTGTCCGTGCTTGGCTGTGCTGAAACAAATACCAAGATGCCCTTTCTGTCAACATGCTCTGTGCTCCAAACATTGGCTTCTGCATGATATTTATTTTACTCGGGCAGTTGTTTTGGCTCACAGACTTTTTTTTTTAAATTGTGTGGGAAGTTGAGAGCTTATATGTGCAACTAAAGTTGTTTTTCTGTTCAGTGTTTTTTTTTTTTGCATAAGTACCTTTATTTGAATGAACGCCATGTGAAATTCACTTTCTAGTTCTCTCTCAGTAAATAAACTCCCTTGACAATATGAGAGAAAACATTAATGACTTGGCCAGTGATCAGTGTGAATCATCACCAACAGTGGTCGATGGTGAAATGTAAAGGGTTGCAAATAATAACTTAGACTATTAAAACTTTAATGTAATTTATTACATTTCATTAAGGACTTAGCCATGTAGTTAATATATTTGTTGTATCATCTCACATCTTGGCAGCATCAGATTGGCCTTACTGAAAAACTCATACAATCCAGGAAAAAACATCAATAACACTGATTTGTTTTTGACTTTTCTAAAAAAAAAAAAAAAAGTGTTTTCCACCAGATATGGCAGATTGAGGTTAGTCTGAGTAACTGGCAACAACAACCATGACTTGAAGGTGAAGTCATTTAAAGTGTAATACCACTTCCTGTCACCAAATAGTTGAAATGCATTTGAATTTTGATGCAACAATAGCTTTTTATAACCACCCTACCTCATACTATCCTATGGCTGACCTGTTATAATTGGACATTTGACAAAAGAAGGCAGAGAAAACAAGCAAAGCAATGGAACAAATGGGATTTTTTTTTTACTGTAAAGTGCATTTTTGTTAGTAATAAAGTCAACTCCGGTATATTAGAGTCCGGCCATTTGGAGACCATTAGGTAAATCTATATCTAATTTGGTGACACCCAGGATAAAGTTAAAAAAAAAAAAAAAAAAAAGGTTTTCCTTCATAAACTCCATGTAAGAACACAAGTATGCCCAAACCTCTGTAACTAATATGGCTTCCACCTTTATTTATTATGCACTATTACTTGTAACTTTACTCCCTGGTTGTGTTATTAAGACATAATTCTGAAGGCAAACAATTAAATAAAAAAAGCAGAATAGAAAAATCCCTCTATACCTGGAGGATTTAAGGTACACCTGTCTGAAACAGCAGATTTGTTTTCGCTGCTGGATCTATATTCATCGATCTGTCCTGGTGCTTCTGCCAGCCAAGGTCCTGCAAACACAGAATTCCATTGTTTCCTTGCCTCCTTGATTTCCCAGCTAATTTACCACTATATTGTCTGCAGAAGTGATACAAGGATAACCTTAAAAACACTTTTACCCATAGCATCCACTGAGACCGTTACATACGGCACAGACTCCACTGAGGTTGCACATACCTATTTTTTCACTTTTCAGTCATGCAGGAGTGTCTTTACATTATCCACTAATGCTTTGAAAAGACATCGCGCAGTAAAATGTGGCAGTTGAACAGAAATGAGTGCCATGAAATATTCAGCCATGCCAGAGAAAGAAGAGAGAGCTGTTTATAACCCCCACATCTCTCTCTGACTCTCTCTGTGAAGCAGCAACAACAGAAGCCCGCTATGAAACTGGGTTAATAAGATCCAGCCTGAATCTAAAAACGCCTCATCCCTTGTTCTTTAAATGCCGAAGATCCTCATACACCTTTCGCTGTTAAAACAAAAAAGATTTCAGTTTAAACTTCTCCTAACAGCATAATCAGTCATGTACCAGTTTCTTATTGTTTGTTGTTTTATCTCTCTCACCCAACATGTTTTAACTCAGGGAAAATCTGTTATTCCAAGAAGGCAAAGATTTCAGGTCCTGCAGGCATGAAAAGTGTGTTTATTCATTCAACAACTAAAACTATCACAGTTCATATCCATGCCGGCTCTGAGACGTGCCAGATTAAACTGATTCATAGAATCGATGGGCTCTATGTAGTATTTCACCTTTTGCATATTAAGAAAGTTGTTATTAGAGCTCTGAAGTGCAGCCAAAGATGCATATGTATTGAACTGTAGAGATATGAAGTGAATTTATTCATACTCACAGTGGAACTGATTGATGTGACCACTAGAGGGAGTAGTGAGTGACTCTGTCGGTCTGCGATGGTGATGAAAACTAATTAGGCTGAATCCCCATTCACCCCTTACTTACCCCTTCTCCACCCAATTTGCGTTTTCAGGTGAAGGGGTAGTGTTGTCCCGGTTCTAATTAGACGGAGGGGAAGGGCTAAGAAGAAGGGTTGTATAGAAAATCTCTTGAAATGGAGATTTTCCAGGACTACACATCAAACGAAGGGGTAGGAGGAGTTTCACGTAATTCTGTTTGGATCATTGGCAAGACAGAAGTAAACACAACCAAAACATGCAGCAGTGATGAAAGAAACACACAAATGTAAGTACTTTCCGCGTAAACAACTTAATCATTTGATCATCTGTTTAATGCCATTTCAATGTGTTAAAAGTCATATTTCTTGCGGTTTATATTTAATAGCTGTAAAAAAAAAAAAAATGTGATGAAAGCCCTTGGAACAGAGACGGTTTCAGCTGCTGATGTCATGATGAATACTTTAAGAAACTAAGTTTATGCATCTGTTTATAGCAGTGTTGATGACGTAATAGGTTATGAAGTGTTGTCCCATTTCATAGGAGAATGTTCACACTCCTACCCCGCGCAGCTCCATTTCAAGGGGTGCTGCCAAGTGGAAGGGCCAATGGTTAGAGGGTGAATTTGGATTGGGCCTAACTTAGTGGAGCCTTTGACCAAAGGGTCAGAATGTGATGAGATGGGATGAGAAGAAACTAATTACTTACTTTTAGAGTCAAAGACAGTGTCAGTGATAAAACCTAGAAACAGTGTTGGTGTTTTTACCACTAGACACAGTGAAGTCTAAATAAAAAGAATGGAGTTTGATGATGACATCTGTCCCAGATCAATTCCCAAGTCCAGCAAAGACGTCATTGGCTAATGAGGCCCTGATCTGTCAGAACGATTCCAAACAGGTCTTTAGTTTCAGCTATTGACAACAGAACTCATACAGAAAATGGAGGTGATCAAAGGTTTAACTGTGTCTGTTTTCTGTCTAAAACCAGAGCCAAGCTAACAGAGCTATGATGTAAACTATCAGCTGATAGAATATGTAAAGACACTGTTGACTGTTATAGCTTAGTGGTTTACACCACTGACCTTGGTGCGGAAGATTGTCAGTTCAAATTCCAGGCAAAGCCCTTTATGTTATACATACCTGTATCAACAAGGGCGTCCGACGTAAGAACTTGTGCCAAATAACTATGTGGATCTGATTCTTTGCGGTGACCCTTGAAGGGAAAAGCTGAAAGGAGATCAGCATTTTTTTTTTTTTTATTTTAGCAATAAAACATGACACCATAATACAGATGTGTGTAAACAATGGCCTTTATTCTTGAATCAGTGAGCGATACAGTCTGATAGATGCATTGTGTTCATTTGTTGTTGGTTTGGGTAGAGTTTGGAATAAAAATACTACATGTGGAGATCAGCATTCTCTCTCAGAAATTATTCTATATCTTTCAAAGCTCATGTTTTTCTTTTCTCATATTACCATTTAATTTAGCAGAAGACCAAGATTGTTTTTCTTTATTTTAAGAAATAGACCATGTTCTCAACAGCTAAATTTAAGACTAAACATTTGTCTTCACTTAAATCTGATTGAAATTTGGCATTTTGTCTCGTTTTAAGGTCCAATGTGGTCTTCCAATGGTAAGATTTTTGTTCCAGCTTTAAGAGGCGCAGAAGGGTAATACAAGGTAATTGGGTTATGTTTCAGAGTATTTGACGTCTTTCTAGTAGGGCTGTTTTTGCAGCGCAGACACAGGCTGATGTTCTGTTTTAATTAATCACATTAGCTGATGCAAGGATGACGAATGTGCGGGTAGAGTTACAAACATTAACCTTTCAGATGTGAATGACTAAAGTGGGAATATAAAAGCAGCTGAGACAGAAAAAAAGGATCTTTATAGTGAGATATTCAAAGAAGATTGTTTATATGTTGAAGAGTTTCTATCATACGAAGCTAATGTTTTATTTTTGCTGCTGTTCACTGTTAAATGTAGACATTGACTTTTTTTCTTATTTTGTGCAGCTCAGATTTAAGGCACATAATCTAGTGTTTTTCTCATTTGGTAGTAAATAAATGAGGACATCTTTATCAATGGTGATGCAATTCTAATGTAATTGTGTAGTCACATATATTTCACAGCACAGCATTAAGAAATGAAAGCATTTCCATCAAACGGGTTACTAAGCCTGAATGTAATGCTATGTCTGATCTCCCAGAGGGTCTAAGTTTTTTATTTTGTATGTCTCACACATACTGTTATTTTAAAAGCACTGCTGTGACGTCCAGAAAAGAAGAAACAAATCAATCATGGTTAATATAATTTCTGCTACACCTTAGTTTTTTTTCTTTCTCCTTAAAATTCAGATCTTGTTTTTGTCTTTCTTTCATTTTACCAGTTACCACCAGCCACTAATCATCTATTGTCTATGGATGATGCGCTTTCGTTGTGTATTTGTCTGGAGCTCATGGTGGCTTTGCTTCCCAATTTGTGCGTGAAAGAAACAAACAACTCATCAGTGCAAGGACATTTAGTAGAATGCAGGCTATGAGATATGTGACAAGGTCAGTGATGTTGAAAAGCATCAGAAAGTGTAGGGAGCATCATAGGGGTAAGGTTTTAGAAGAAAACTCAGCTGGATTGTTTTCCTATTTTCTGCTCCATTGAGCTCTGTGGGAACTGTAGAGGCCCGTAGGCTGGATAGGTCATTACCGATGATGGCCTTTTTTAGAGTTGTAATGATACGGTGTCTGTGACATGTATGCAGCATGGCTGTAAGGGCAGCTTTTTAAATGTTAGCCACGGCTGAAGAGGAATTGCTTTAAACAATAAAACTGGTCAAGCAGTTGTTTTGTTTGACTTTTGTTGTTTCATGAAATGAAAGTGTAGATACATTTCCAGGCAAGTCTCCCATTTAGTTTTGAAATGCTTGTCAAACTGTCAAAAAGCATCACCACACCTTTCAGTCATCTGGATTTTAGGACTGCTTCACACAAACCTGTCACCTCAAAACAGTGTCTAAAGATGTAAGTGTTTATTGCTATTCTGAATGGTCACATTGAAAGATGCCTCGAGAAAGCGCAAGATGTGACTGCGGCTCAAAAGTGGATGAGGCTGCAGTGTGTGCCTTAATGGCATCAGTTGACCATGTTAAAAAAAAAAAAAAAAGAGAGCTGTAGAGAGGTCCTGCTTACGTCTTCTTTTCTACACGTCTATCCATCACTAGTGTTTCAGATGACAGGCTTTTTGCAGAGTAAACAAACAGTTATTTTAGTGAACAGAATGTTAACAGAACAGCACAAATATTAAACACCAGAAAAAATAGCAAATATCACATATTTGGAAATTTTGCACGGAGTGATTATCCTGAGTGATCCAGTCAGAAGCAAATAACTCCTCTACAAGGTGTGAAAATCACTCTGGAGACCTATGAAGGTGGTCTGTGATGCATACGTCCATGTTCTGTTTGCAGTGTGAACATGAATCTGTCCTGAGATGGACTGAGGGAGGATCCTGACGCCCCCTATGAGCAAAATGCAAGTGTTTTAAGGATACAAGAAAGCCAGCAGAAGTGTGTTACAAGTGTTTGATATGATTCTCCCACTTCTTACACATGTACTTTAAGATTTAGTCATTTCTGAATCACCATGTGAGAGAACCACCAAAAAACAACTAGAGTGGTCAAAGTTATATTTACATTAAAGATATAATGACATTGAGTCACAGTGTTACCTCATTCATTGAGTGTCAGACAAGAAACATTTCACCTTAAAAGTTGTTGGTAGCATTTAAAGTGACACATAAGGTAGTAAATTAAAAATGAAACCTGTCTTGGTAAAGTGCTTATAAACCACAGCCGTGGGGCTCTATTTTCCACCTAGAGCTCGTCACTAATGGTTACACATCACCCTTCACCCTCCAACCCCTCAAAATTGTAATGTTAACATTCTCTGACGGACCGTTCTTTTACACCTGAGCGCACTGCATATGAATGAGAAACTTCGGAAAACACGGGTCACGTGACTTCGGACCGACCACAACAACACGCACGCTCACGTGTTCCGCCATTTTGGAAAATTAGGTCACGATGAATACTCGGCAATTTCCGTGAGATGCTCGATCAAAACAAACGCGTGAAGCTCCGATCCGCGAATTTAGCACAATGTCGTCGCCAAAAAGTGGTTCAACTGTTGAAAATGATCAGATTGATAATAGTCTTTCTATAGGAATTGCAGACTAGGGTCAGTGAGTTACCTTGTTAGGTGCCAGAGAGCAAATCGGGGCTCAAGTGACTTGCTCAAGGGCACACCAGCCCTTAAGCTATAGAGCCAATCACAAGCCTTGTGGATTTGATGGTGTTAATGTCGGGTCTGAACTGGGCCTATGACAGCCAGGTTCCAACCAGCAGTAGCTGTAAACACATGAAGTATTCGCTCATGGTGTCATTGCTCGTCTTCCTGTAGACAAATCAGACAAGAAATGCAAAGGTTTGTTGGAGGTGAGTCTTTCTTATCTGTGTCTAATGTTGCTCGATTGCCTTTGAGCCATGAAAGTAATTATAGTTTAAATTGGATTGTGATTGGCTAACTCAAACAAGCTGTTTTCCTGCAGACGTATTGACATAACAGGTATGGAACTTGACAGATCCATGGGTGATTGACACTGACATGTGCTGTGTCTGAACAGCTTCCAGGCTGAGGGAGGCGTCATTAGTGCACTGTAGTGATGTGGATATGTTATCTGCCCTGAGGTGTGTGTGTGTATGTGTGTGTATGTGTGTGTATGTGTGTGTATGTGTGCGTGCAAGACAGAGAGACAGACAAAGCGTGAAGAAAAAAAAGAGAAAGACAGGGGAGTCAGCACTTAAACGAAAAGTACACACAGCCAGGGATACTTTCCACTCGGACAAACCTGTCATGTATCATCGAATGCGCTGTGGTTTCCTCATCTGAACCTATACCACGTCTCTTCCCAGTAGCCTGCCCAGTCTCTCTAACATGCCAGATCTCATCTTGAGCTCTTTGTGAAGACAATGGCAGCATATTGATTGCACCTCACTGTGAACACAGGTCCACTTCCGATCTCAGGAAGTGGATTACATGCAGGAAGATACACTGCTGAGATAACGGGATAAATCTTATTTGCTTCGTTTCCTTCTAGCTGTGATAAACTGGGATAACTGGAAACCATTTTCAGATACAACAGCATCTATATGGGTCTTTGTCATTATCTGCAGTTACTTTATGCCATTTATTTTCTGTTGTGAAAGCATGAAAGAACCATATGCTCGCTTAGTGCTTCCTATAAGAAGTGCTCTCAGTTCGAGCTCACTGTTAAATTTGATTGGTCTGACTCAAAGTTTTATGTGCGGAAATCCATCTCAAGGGTTTTGTTCTCAATCTCATCATCTTAGAGGAGCAATATAATTTAATGTCTGTTCCCGCAGCTTTATCATGGCTGCATCTGTTGTTGTTGTGATATTTCCCAAGGGAATTACTTCTTAAATACAGACATTTGGCCATTTAAAATCCTGAGTGTCTTTAAAGTCTATTTTTTTTCATGATGACCCTTGTTTTCCAGGAGGAAATTGTTCTTTTTTTCTTGGAGGGTGCATGTTTAGGCATTAAAATGTACAGCAATAGCATCTTTTAGCACATTTATAGTGTAATAGTGTATAGTTAAAACCCCGGCACTATGACAATTTTGCATAAAAATGAAATTATAAACATTAAAAATTAGCAATAATCAAACATTACATTACTTAAGTAAATCAAGTCATAATCTTACTTTCTTGCTTTGCTTGTTAATCATGGTGTATTATGATATCATGGCAGTGAAAGGCCTTCATTTGTGATTATATAAATGATCTTTTTATTTATCAGTAAAACATCACTGGCAGATAAAAAGAACTTCCTGAGACTCTGTAACATCACAGAGCCACAGGGGAAGTCTGATGCTGCTCCCATAGACAGATAAAATTATGTGAATGACATTTCAAGTTTTTCATTGTCAGCAAATGAAATGATTGAAATGATTGATATGTTATCACTGTCACACTTCCGTAACCTTTCTGTGCATTCTGTGTTTTTGAAAAGCCACAGCGAATTTTGTCAGACAGCTTTTTAATGTCACTTAAACAGGAGTTAATTGTGTATTTGACAGGGGTTATTTGTAGCTACATGTCTGAACATTAATTAGCAATAACAGCTGTGTGTGTGTGTGTGTGTGTGTGTGTGTGTGTGTGTGATAGGCATAAAAGTATGTCATTCAAAGTGAGACAACGACACAGTGCTTATTATTTGTGTTTCTGGACATTAAGTAAATAGTCAAAGAAAGTTACAGTTCAAATTATTAGACCATCAAAAGTCGTCAAAAACTTCGGTTATGTAATCAAGTCCTAACTCCTGTGTGTGTCATGTGACTAAAACGACAGAAAAGAAAAGATGGAATGTCTAAAAGCACTGTTTTTATCTGTACACTGACATAGATATTGGCGTAAAAACTGAAGTGATTTTGTTTTTTTAGCAAGAAAACATGTAAAATGGATAGATATCAGCTCTGGAATTAAACTATTATGGGATATTTTTGTTGTTATTATATTTGTCCAAACAAATGTAGCTTTAATTGTACCAGGCATTAAAATAAACAGCTGAAGTAAACAAGGGGTGGTCTACTATATACCAGGTTTTAGTTCTATAAGCAATACATGATGACATAAACATAAAGATATGTCCCAGAAATGTGACTAAATTACCTTGAACTACAGATGTTCGTCGAAGTGATGCAGACTTATCAGACCATATTGATAATTATTACAATAAATAGCTCATCATTATCTTTCTCCAGTTTAACGGCTGATTTTTGGACCTGAAAGTTGAACAAACCAGCCTATATTGGTGATTTTAAGTTATTCATAAAAGACATAACACACCTCCAGTCTTTAATTTTGGTGTTTGATGCTTATGTTAATTATCTCCCACGTCAGTGCAGAGCTATATGTGTTTGTGTTGTTTCTGAAGCCGCGTCCGCCTTGAACTTTGTCCGGAAGATTTCTCTAAGGCTATTACTCCGATTTTCTTCAAACTTT
>JAPSES010000019.1:4196430-4231306 GCA_029822895.1 Maxillicosta whitleyi | reverse complement strand
TCCAGGATTTCTTCCGGATCACCCCCAAAAGTTAATCATTTCTTCCTTGTGCCATTGCCAACAAATCCTGAAAATTTTATCAAAATCTGTCCATAATTTTTCAAGTTATGTTGCTAACTAACGAACGGACAAACAAACAAACAAACAGACAAAAAAACCCAGGCAAAAACATAACCTCCTTGGCAGAGGTAAAAATGGAGCAGGTTAATGTTCAGAGTCTCTATTGTTTCTACAGTACCCTAGAACATACTTCTTCTTCTGCATCTGGGGTTAAGATGCACTACCAGCGTCAACTATTTTTCAGTGTAGACCAGTTAAAATCCACTAAACTAAAAGAGAAAAACCCAGAGCAGACGAACCAAACATTAATGAGAGACGTTTGCATGTTTAGCAGATGCCATGGGTCAGAGTGAGAAGAGGGTGAACCTTTAAACTGCTGAATCCAGACTGTATGTAGGCAAGGTTTTATATTTGGCAGCACTTTCTGGCAGACTTCTAAAGATCCCTCTTCCAGAAACTCCTTCTGTATATGCGTACGGTGTCATCAAAAGGTTTTTGTGTTAAAACGAGTTGCTGATTGCGATTTGTGTTGTAATCGGTTCTGAACTCCGCCACATAGTGAAAATCTAATCTAATGTCATCACAGCAGTGTAGCAAGTTGCTCCTACTGAGACAAACATGTCATTATAATAAATTATATGCTTCTTCTTCTTCTTCTTCTGGTTAACATACAGTGACGTTCTTTCTCTCTGATGACAGGTATTTTATAAATGTTTTTTTAAGTCATAGGAGCAATACAATTAACTCCTTTAAACGTCTTTGTTATGGTAACAACAGCTTGGTAATCTTGTCAGGATGACTCCTAATACCTGTTTGTGGTGAGGTACGATCATGCTCCTCCAATCCCTCATGTTTACAGGAGTCATCACTGGGGGGTCTCGTTGGACTACAAGGTCCCTCAGGAGGTGGAGGACCAGTTATTTTCTTACTTAAGGCCTTTGTAGACGTTACTCTTTGGTCAGCTTGTTTTTTCACGGTCTTTTTTGTGGGTGCAGGGATGTTAGGTCTATGTTTAGTTATGGACTTGGGCGACAGTAACAGAGCAGGGCTGGATTTAGAGTCAAAGGAGGTGGTAGGAGAGGTTTTCTTCTGAAGCATGTCCAATGACCAAGAATGTGGGTTTGTTTGTCTAGGGGATAACACTGGGCTCTGAGGGGATTTGGACAGAGACTTAGGGGACAGTGGTGGGCTCAGAGCTACATCTGATTGCGTTTTAGGAGATGAGGATGGGGTATTAACGTCCTTCGAATCCCTCTTTGGACTTCGGATATTTCTTGACATTTGCCTGGTGGAGTTGAGGAATCCAGAACTGAGACGTGGGAGTTTTTGAAACACCTCCCCAAACAAATCCACAGAACTTTCCTGAAAGAAGAGACACAAAGAGGACAAGCCGTAAAAACAACAGAGGAAGATTTGAGCCATATCTAAGGAGCTCCCTCAAACAGCCACATTGATGCTGCAACAAAGTGCAGCACTGCCCCCTACTGTATTGCAACAGAAACTACAATTTTATACAACAATGTCGGCACATTACAACCCACCCCACCCCCACTGGAAATTACAGTGTTTTTTTGCAGTTGAGAACACCCTCACAGAATTTGGCTCAGTGTGCAGAGATTTTACACAGACCTATCTGTGCTCACATCTGTGCTGAAGTGAAACCCTGCTATTAAAACCTCACAATCCTTTCTCAAAATTACACCATTACATTGCAACAAAATGGTCCACATATGCACATTTAAATGAGTCTTTGAAAGTAGCAGCAGCAGCACACAGATGTACTTTATCCTAAACACTGTTGTCATTAATATACTATGTCTTTTAACATTACATTGAGACCATTGAGAAACATCTGCACAGTAAACATAGGGTTTTCAAAATCAAAAACATTATAAGGAATGGGCTGGATAGCTATGAACCATACTTTATGGTTTTAGCCGCATCATAAGCAACGACATCCCTGACTGCAGCTAATATAACACCTTACATATAAAACCCCAGAGTCACCACCCCTCTGTGTTCATTTTCATGTGTGTTTGTCACCCATGTTGAACATTCTCAAAAGTGGTTTCACAAATATTTTCAAAATGTAACGGAAGAAACAACATGTAATGTGCTGTTGCTGAATTGGAAGCAAAGTGAAAACAGTACCTTTGATGCTTGTGTTTCAGGTATGGTTACCAATGTTAAGGTGTTGAAGTTTTAAAATCATTTCTTAAAACACATTTTTATAGACTTGCCGTCATGTGATGTTGTCATCTCTGAGTGTTGAATATTAAATTTTTTCCTGTTTTAGCTATTTATTAATACATGACGTTTTACGTATCTCTTATTGTGTTGTTCCTGTTTTAGTATCTTTGTTTACACCTTGCATCCTGCTATTGTCCCCCCCCCCCTTTTTTTTTTACTATGTAAAGCACTTTGTAAACCCAGTTTTTAAAGGTGCTACGTAAATAAAGTTATTATTATTATCATCATCATTATCATTAATAATAACAATAATAAAGTCTAAATGACAAAAACTACAAGATTCCAAGGATGTGTTTTTGCCTGTAGAGAGTAATAAGGATGCTCACTTTGTTTCTGCGACACTCTCGAGGAGACATGATGCTGTTCTTGGCTGACACTGGTGGAGCAGAATCATTTAAAGAGTTGATCAGTAAAACGTCTGTGTAGTTTGAGTCCAGTAGGTTCTGTGTGACGGTGCAATCCTTTACTGACACCAGTTCTTGGCTCTCTGGTGGTCTGGGTTCAGCCAGGACGAGCATGTGGTCACCACCACAGGAAACCTAAGCACATGAACACACACAAACTCAGCTGTACTTCCAATGTGTTTTAAAGCAAATTTAGAAGTTTACTTTGTAATTCAGGACGCTGTCAGTCAGACATTAGAACTGCAAGAGCTTTAATATGACTGTTTGGTAACCTTGAACCACTACTGCCAGATTCACTTACCGACTGAACACTGTGCTTAAGAAAACGTGTGCAGAGTGTTGGTCTGAACTGGTTGATGTAATCCTCTTCCCCTAACCCCAGTTTCCCATGGCGACCATCACCAAAAGTGTACAACAACCCACTGTCTAAAGAGGAAGAAGGCCAACACATTAGATCACATCTTTTTTCTTTATCAGAAGAAACAAAACTGTAAACAAAAACAAACAGTAGAAATAATTTCAGGTTTGTATAGTCCTTTATGCATGACTGTAACTGTGTGCTTTGAAGCTGTGACTTAGTTTAAAGGGTGTGAAATGCCTGCACTGTTGTACTGTATTATTGATGCACTCCTGTACCAGCACTGCACTTTTACAGCTATTTCCTCTCATCCTCAGCTTTGCATTTAATTTATATGCAAATTCAATGTATCACAGGTGTACGTAATGGTTAACTATTCATACATCGCATCATAATTGCTTCTGATTTATCTTATTTGTGTACGTGAAAGTCCCTAGTGTTACTGTGGGGACATAAAGTAATTATAATCTGTCTTTCCTCCCTCAGGGACACTATCATTATGAAGATCATTTATCATATATAGTGTACTGTAAATACATTATAATGACTGCATGGTGTACAGATAACTCACTTGTGATCACAGCGGTGTGGTTCTCTCCACAGGCGATACGCTTGATGCTGCAGTTATAAAACTGCTCCACTGCTTTTGGAAAATCACTTTCAAACAGAAACGTCCCCTGACCCAGTTGTCCGTACTGACCCCGACCGAATGTGTACACATTCTCCTCTGAAAATTAAAGAAGCCAGAATAAAATAGACACAGTAAAGTTATATATGACAGAGATTCTTCCTCTAAAACTTGTAGCAGCTGTACTTTTCATGTGTGCTCACATGCACATTCATTCTACACTCATTTTATTATAATTTTATTGCACACTTTTTGCAAAAGTATAAACACAATTCACTATTGAAGAGGCAATGAAGGTCAGATTTCACCTCTTTTCTTTACAGCACAATTTTATAGCATAATTTACTTACATTTCACACAAAAAAACCTTCCCCCTTTTTTTTCTATTGATACCTGTGAGTGTTTACATCTGTGAGAAAATTACTGTAAGCTACTCTAAACCTACAAAGAAATCAACCGATTAAAATGTATTTGTACAGCGCCAAATCATAACAGAAGTTGTCTCAAAACTTTACATATAGAGCTGGTTGAAACCACTCTCTCAGTGCATAGTGTGTTCTGCATTGTCACAATAGCCATTTTTTGTGACTTTGATTAATTTCATGTGGAATGTTCCCTTTTGTAAGAGATGTGTTTGTTTTACTTGTTTCATGTGAGGGTTTTGTGGTTAACATGTTTGTAACAGAAAAGGGAAAAAAAGTCAAAGACAGAGAAATACCAACTGACCTGTGAGTGCCACAGTGTGCTCTCCTCCACAGGAAACCTGGATGACCTGACCCAGAATGCCTTGCACCTGCTGAGGGATTTTATGATTGAGTAGCTGCTCCACCTGCAGGCCGAGTCGTCCATTCCCGCTCTCACCAAATGTGTACAGATCACCATCCACTGGGACAAACACATAATGATTCATATTAATACTATCAGAATGTCAGCAGAGACAGTGTTAACACTGAACGGTATTTAATGTGCCGTACCTGTGACAAACGCTGAGTGGTGGTACCCGCAGGACACCCACATAACAGGCTCCCCAACATTCACCTCTTTGGGTTCAGTTGCAAATCCCTCGTCCCCCAGACCAATCTGACCCACAGAGTTGTCTCCCCACATGAACAACCTCCCATCCTCTAACAACACACACAAAAAGGGTGGATACATTGGGATGTATAGTATAGGAAAAACCTGGGTCTCAAAACAGCCATCTTCTGCAACAAAGTCAGTGGCATTAACCACTGAGCTACCCAGTCACCATAGAAAAGATAACTGAATGATGTAGCAAATTAAAAATGATATAACAGGATGTAATAGTCAAAATGGACAAAAGATGGAGAAGATACAATTTTTTCTCCTGTATTGCTGAATTTTCACTATTAGTACAAATTCTGTCTTATTTTATATGAAGTTACAATAGTAGTGTATAGCAGTAACAACAGTACTCCTACTTGACTAACTCTAACTAACCCTAAAACATGTGTACTTTCACTACCTGCACATGTAACACAAACATAATTCAGGCGACTGGAAACACTGGTCAAACCTGTTAAGGCAGCTGACGTGTTGCATCCTGCAGAGAGCATTTTGATGGCTGTGTGGTCACAAAACTGATGCAGCGACTGAAAGGATGAAGTGTTGTTACAATGGCCCAGACCGAGCTGCCCCATGTGGTTACTGCCGGCTCCATACACACTACCCCGCCCTAAGAGCATCAATTACATATAGGAGGTAAATAATTCTGAGTATCACTGTTTTACGTAGAAAGTCAAATAACAGGAATTGTTTGCTCAGTGTCTTACATGTGCTGACAATTGTGTGATCTTTGCCACAAGCTACGAGCTTCACCTTCTCAGACTTAAAGGCTGAAAACAAAATACAAAGACATATCGGTTAGTGAAAACACAGGTATTATAGTTTCTTCAGCAGTGGGGAAATGTTATGTAAGACCATTTATTCAACCCATGAAGACCCAAACATCCACCAGTGTCAAAAACCATCCACTGATCTAAACTAAACTAAACTACACTTTAATAACTGCTGATCCACTTATCCAATCAATCCACGTCAGTAATTGGTGTAAAATACAGTTATTCCTCTTTTCATGGTCATCAGATATGATCCATTTGGATGTTCAAAGGATTTGTAGTTAGCGTGGAAACACCATCATCTTCTACAACATTGATTCACCAGTAAAACCCATAGAGTTGAATTAATGACAGTGGATGGACACACTGAGTTTGTGTTTAGTTAATGATATATTTTGTTGAAGAAAAAAAAATCACTTTTCCACCAGTTTTCTCTCTTTATGATATAATTACCCTTTACTTTACTTTAATCTGGCCTGAACATCAGTGAATGAAATGTCTACAAATACCTAATTTTCACTGGGGGGGGGGAGCAAAATACAGAGGATAATATTACAATAAAGAGTGAAAAATCACTTAAGAAAGGTTAAATACAGAGTAAAATTGATTTGGGTTACTCCCATAATAGTAGCACTGAGCCTTTATGGGTTAAGTACTGCAGTATGAAGTATTAACATGAACATGAGATACTTATACTTTACTTGAGTTTTCAAGTTCATACAACACTACATCTCTATGGTAAATATTGTAGTTTTTACTCTAATTCTCTGGTAGGTACTTTTCTAATGACAGTTTGTAACTCCTTCCTTTCAGGTAAAAATCAAGCATTTGTGATAAATTGAAGATTAAAATGAACTTCTTCCTCTTGTGTTAAATAAACCCTTCTAACTTATTAGAAGGTACATCATCTCAAAAACATGCCTGTTTTTAAAACACATCAAAAGACTTCTTAGAGATACAGTACACGGTTCTCATGGGCCGGCAGCGCTACAAAAATATATCTTGCTGAATGGCTGTTGATTAAACTACCAACAATATATACGTAAACGTTCAGTCATAAACATCTACAGCAATCAAATACAATATTTCATGGCCGTCTTTAACCCATGTTTGAAGGTGCTGAAGCACCTCAAAATTGATTCTCAGCACCCCTAATATGTTTTAAGTTTGCTAAAATTGTTCTTTTTACTTTATGCCCATTGTTCACATACTAGAAAAATGTCAAAGCCATATACAGTACACTGTTGAAATGTAATATTTTAAACACAAAAAATGCAGCTTAAAAAAATGCAGGTATTTCTCTGTTGTTGTTAGTCAGTGGTAAAGTGTTTAATTAGTGAAATAAATTGTTTCTCTCTGTATGTCGCCCTGTAGTGAATGAAAACTTTTAAGTCCGTGGGTTTTGGGGGGTAGGAGAATATCTGTGAACAAACCATCTGATAAAAGTTATTTAAATGCTTTAAATATAACCTAACTCTAATTTCTGCTAGAAAACAAATTGCCCATTTTGATACAGTAGCTACTCAACAGACATATATGCAAGAATGTTTTTTTCTCCAAAGGAACATTAATGCAAGAGCTACTAGATCCATAAGATAGAGTTAATTTTGGTAGGCTATGAAATGTGACTGTCTATTCAATGTGACAGTGGCCAGGCCATTATACTACAATTTAACCTGTTACCATCAATAAAACTTTGTCCAAGTCTAAGTAAAATTTAACCTAGATGAAAATAAATGTAGCCTGATGTTCATCAGGTGGACTATTGGCACATTCAGTCATGCAGGAGCTTATCTATGACTCTAACATTCTGTCAAACCAATAGGCCTATAACTTTAACATATGCATATTATTTTAACACACTTCACTGTTCAAGAGGGGAACAAGTCAGTACCAGGCCGTGGGTGGAGCACATGACCGGGCCACTTGAACCCATTAAAGCTTGTGATTTCATCACTTTACAACATGCACATGCCCACAACAGTGTGGCGTACAAGTGCTACTACATTTTGACACACTGGTCAAAGAATTTGACAGTAAGAGTTCGGCACCATAGACAGTAACCGTGTTTAGCACCATGGACAGTAACCATGTCCTTTTGACATAATTGAAGTGGTTTGTTTCAGTCGGTGTCAGAATGAAGTGGTCCCGTTCAGTGAGACTGAACCGACCTAAGTTTGTGTTGGTATTATTAGGGGACAGGTGGATTATTGTTTGTGTTGTTCTCTTGGTTTGTTGGACTTCATGTCTGTTTGATTGATGTCAAAATGACATGGTTACTGTCCATGGTGCTGAACACAGTTACTGTCCATGGTGCTGAACTCTTATTGTCTCATGACTCATATCGAATTTTCTAACATGAGCACAACTACTTATCCAGGTAGATGATGGGATAATTAGTTGAATGTGTTGAGTGAACAGGTAGAACCAATATAGGACTTTTACTTTATGGAGCTGGGATTACCACCTCTGGGGTTAAGGTATATTTAGAGCATTTAAATAACTTTTATCAGATTTGACGGTTTAGTCACAGGGATTCTCCTACCCCCAAAAATGTCACAAATGTGAGAATGATTGCCTGACATTGCATTAAAAAGGACAGAACAATGACATGTCTTTTGCCTGGCTAGTCAGCACTCTGGGTGCTCAGCACCCCTAAACCTCTGACCCTAGACTCACACCTGCAACACATCCAGTACCACAGTAGTCAAATGAATCCAATAAATATCATATATAATAGGGATGATATTTATGTACAACTGCTTTTACTTTAGTTGTGTTCTACTGAAAAATTGTAACTGGCATACTTTAAAGTAAGCTGTTTTTAATGCATAACCTTTGTTTGTATTGAAGAATTTCACAAGGTGGTATTAGCACTTTTACTTAAGGACACATGACTAACCTTTCACACAGGCAGGTTTAATGGCAGCAGGTTTGAAACCCAGTCCCAGCTGGCAGCAAGCATTGCCACCAAACACCAGCAGCCTGCCATTTTCTGCAGAATCATAATATATCATTGAATATATTCAGAGATAGAAATGATATCAGGATAAGATGCTGAATAGTCATAGAGTCATTGTGTTCACCTGTGATGACAGCAGTGTGCTCTCCACCACAGGATATGTGCACTGGATGGTCATTCTTCAACCAGAATTTCCCAGGCAAGTTGTGTGCAAAACTGCTTTTTCCAAATGTGTGGATGCTGGTCCCTGTTTATAATGAAAAACATGAGAAAGAGGAATGTTTTTATTTTCTCAGGTTTCCCCCATAACCCTCATAATATAATCATAGATGTCTTCTCCAAATTCAGAACACATGCATTTGTTCCTCTTAATGATCATAATATTCTGCCTTAACTAGCTTTCAGTCAGTATCAATATTTCTAAAATCATCATCATGTGTAATATTTTATCATATTAAATGCATCAAACATGTTAAGTTTAAGGAAGTATTGTAGTGGTGCAATAAGTTGACTTATTCCATATCAGTCTAAAATAAAAAAATAAAACATTGTGAGACAGAAGCTTGATAACTAGAAATAGTAGATACTGAAATATGAAAATACTATAAATATGCACTTTCTAATTTCAACCAAAACAGATGATGGATGTTGGATGTTGAATGATGGAACAAATTTGCATTTTATTTTATATTTATTTCTTTCATTGTATTTTCCTAAAATTTGCAATACTTTTGGATGTAAACCTACTTTTACTATGCTTGAAACAATGTCAAAATATGGGGCATTATCTCAACATGTGACAACAAGGAGCAAGAGATTTAAAAAATCTGTGTCATACTACATAAAGTAGGACACCTGGTCACTACAGTGTGATATGGTTTGAGCAAAGAGATTTTACTTTTCCAAATAAAGACCCAAAAATAGACAGAAGAGAAAAGCATGTTTCATTTTGTTGCTCTAAATTGTTTCCTGGTGTCTGAATTTTATGTTTTCATTAACATAAATAAAGAGAGTTGAATCATACATATAAGTGCCTTTGGTGCTCAAAACATGTCGGAGTGTGGAATACATGAGTGTTTGTCATGTTCCTTTTAGATGCCCGAGGAACATGAACAACTCTACTCTACAATACTGCAGACAAGGATGACTTAAGGCAACATTAACTTCCTCCTGTCTACCTTAACACCAGCTAAATCCCAGCCCAACCTGCTGTCAACCAGATCTGCAGCGATTTAAGCAGCATAGCAAGACAGAAATAGCAACAGGTTAACTAGACACAGACTGTGTATAACCAGCATCAACAATGCATGAACACGCTACTGTGTGACCATCTATACTAGTATAAACAGGCACTCTCACCAGGTATGTCTGCATTGGTCTGTCCTGTCATCTCCACTGCGCCTCACTTCCTGCCCCTCATCCTGAGTTGCAGATTGACTTCATGGTTTTAGGACCGGAGAAGAGGAGGAGGAAGAAGATGAGGAGGAGGAGGAGGAGGAGGAGGAGATAACAGTCTACAGGCCAACTGATCTGCATATAACTCAATCCACATTTAGTATTTTTACCCACAGGTTTATTCTGCTAAACTCAGCTTTATCTGTCTGTATATCAGTCTGCTATGGCAACCATGATGAAACCAAATATTCTTAAAATAATTAATCCGGGTGTCTTGTATTAAACTAACTAACTAACTAAAAAACTAAATAAACAAACCAACAAATCAATAAAATATATGGGATCATTCCAGTGGGATTACTATTTTTAAAGTGAGGAATTGTACAAGCAATCTGACATTTTAAACAGTTTTATTTAAAAATTTTAAAATCTTGTTTCTCCATTGTGATAATATGTAAACCATTGTTTTACTTTGTAACTGGTTAGCCAAATATTAAATGGATTATCATGTAAGCTATAGATTCTTTTAAATAAAGGAAACCATTTCTTGTTTGTTTTTCTTCATTTTTTCTTTTAATTTATTATCATGTTCCATTTCATTTCATCAAATTTTTTAAAAAGTTTTTTACTCATTTTATTTTCATTCGTGGAACCCACATAAGTCTGATCAGTTGAATGCTTTAGGAGGAGAAGATGCCCAATGTTTTGTAAATAAATAATTTGTATTATCATAATGCACATACATTTTATTAATACAGAATATTACAACAACATATCCATGAACCTAATAAATGTCCGAATATATGCGTATTTTGCATTGTAAGACTAATATTAATTTAACAGTTAAAAAAAAAAAAAAAAAGACAAAACAACACAATCTCCGACGTCTGAAGCCACGCCTCTTCTCTCTCGAGACGTGATGATGTCATCATAAGCCTCGTTGCTGATTGGCTAACGTGCTCTGCTTGTGGCTGCATGCTGTCGTGGGCATATCAGACAGTAAATGAAAGTTTCGTCTATCTGATGAAACAATCAAACTACGTTACACTTTAGTTAGATTTTTAATTTTTCTAAAGCTGCACAATGTCAACCAAATTGTTTTCGGTGAAGACCACACTTCATAAATGTTTGAAGACTTTTCATAACGGACAGGCGCAAAGACTTAGGTAAGAAACTACCTTCATGTCGACAGTCACAGTTATGGATCAGTGCATAATTTGTGATAAAGTTAAGAAATAATACTGCTATTATTAACGTGCTCCACCCTTTCAGCTCCGGAGCTGTCTCTGCTGTTAATTTAAAGGGTCGTAGTTGTCTGACTCTGAAAGATTTCAGTTCAGATGAGATCAAGAAGCTGCTGTGGATGTCAGGGGATCTCAAACAACGGATCAAACATGAAAAAGAGGTAGAATATGTTAGAAAACTGCAGTGTCAGTGTGTCGATAAATGCAGAGTTTAACAGTAGTATCTGTAAGTGGATTGGGTGACTTCAGGAAGCTGATTAATTTGTGTTTCAGTATCTTCCCCTTCTGAGAGGAAAGTCGCTTGCCATGATATTTGAGAAGAGGAGCACCAGGACAAGAATGTCCACAGAAACAGGTGTGTTTGGTCGATGGATGCCATGTGGTTCAATTCTACACAGATGAATGAATGACAGATAGTCTAAAAAGTGGGTCATTGCATGCAGTTTTTGTGTGTTTAAATAATCTGTTTTCTTGCTGCATTGATGAAAATAACCCAACCTAAATGTGTTTTCCTACACTCTAGCTGAGATGAAATTCATTGCATCCATCTGCATGTCTATGTCCATGTATAGATAACGTAGACACAATAGAACTGCTGAAAAGTCACTTTCCCTCTGTTCCATAGACAAAACACTGTGGGCAGCAATTCCCACTGCTTTTTTGCCCCACACTACTGACTGCAGGCATATCCATGTGAACAAATCACATACTTTGAAATTATTCCTGTGTTAAGTATCATACAAATATCTCCATCTCATCCATTTCAGTTCCTATATGTTTGTCACTGAAATCAAAATGGTAGCTATATATTGTATACATATGCAAAAAGGAAAGGAAGGAGAGAAAAAAAATGATCCTGATGTTTTATTTACAATTTAATCATTGCCAGGTTTTGGCTTTTATTTCACTGTGGGGCAAGTTAATGTGTGACAAATGATCTAAGTTTTATCATTCATTTAATGATACTTCGGTGCAATAAGCATTACTTGGAATGAGTCCACACAAGCAGAATGTTCACGTGTCATTTCACCATCCTCTATTTAAATACGTAAGAAGAGGATTATAGTAAAAATTACAGACTTCACAATGTGGTTGAATCGTATATTCTTCAAGCATCATTTGTTTTATACAGTAAAAGTTATGATAAAACTAAACTAGTCTTCATATCATGATTCTAGGTTTTGCTATGCTCGGAGGACACCCATGTTTTCTCACATCGCAGGACATTCACCTGGGAGTCAATGAAAGCTCTACAGACACAGCAAGGTAAAAACGACATATGGATTTATTTATCTCACTTGTTTATGTGTGCTGTTCATAGTGGTCGAAAGTTTTTCAACCCAAATATAAAAATTATTAGAAGCACAATATTTGAATATTGTAAAATCCATCTCCAAATATTATTCAAAGTAAATATATTTTAAATAATATTTGCAAAATATTATTCCAATTTAACAGAGAGCATCATTTATAAGATAAGATAATCCTTTATTAGTTTATTACCACAGGAGAAATTCACAGTGTTACAACAGCAAATATAGGAAAGCACACAAGAAATAAAATAAGAAAAATAAAATAAAATAGCAAAATAAAAAAAACAGATAAATATAAGTGAATGAGGGATTAATGACTGTTGAGTCAACAAAATAAAGTGACCTCAGTACTGAGTTATTATTGCACATTATGAACGGGCATGGTGACAATCTACATTCTATACACTAAGAGCAGGTAGGTAGTTATTGCAGCAGGTAGGTAGTTATTATCCCATTAACTCTTTTGTTTTTATGTATTATCAGATTGTAATTATCTGACATTATATCTTATTTTAGTAAAACTGATATTCAGAGTATAACCACTGATGCATGACATTGGACAGGTATGTTTTAGATTTGAACTAAAATGGTGTAATTTCTTAAATCTGTTGTATATTGTTTTCTCAATGAAATGTGGACAAGCATCACATTTTATGGCCATAACAGGCAGCCATAACAGTATTTTATTTAATTTTTTCAGGATTAGAACAGTGTTAGCAAGTCACCCACTACTGCATTAGAAACATAGAGCTTTCCTCATGCCCTTGTTGAGTTTCCAGACACTCTTATCTCATTAACCCTTTATATGTCACTCATAGAAATACTTATACTTATCTATAAACTCTGCAGGGTCCTCTCAGGACTCTGTGACATTGTCCTGGCACGAGTGTACAACCACTCCACTCTGGAGGAGTTGCATAAAGAGGCCTCCATCCCCATCATCAATGGTCTGTCTGACCTCTTCCACCCCATCCAGATCCTGGCAGACTTCCTCACCTTACAGGTATCTCACAGCCAGAGTTTACAACCTTCATCCTGGACATCTGAAGAGACAGTGTTTTTTTTTAAACTACTGCTCTGTTTTTCTAGGAGCATTATGGGTCACTCAGTGGACTAACACTGAGCTGGATTGGAGACGGTAACAATGTGCTCCACTCCTTCATGATGACTGCAGCCAAACTGGGAGTTCATCTTAAAATTGCTACACCCAAGGTATTTTATTACCCTGCCCCCCTGAAGAGGAGGCAAGGGGTATTGTTGTCTTCTGTTTGTTGTTATTGTTTGTTTATTGTTAACACTTCAGCAGCAAAGCTATTGGTTGAATTCATACCAAATTGGGTTTATACATTGCCAGTGACCCAGAATAAATGTGATTACATTTTGGGAAAAGTAGGTCAAAGTTCAAATTTTTGGTGAATTTTTTTAAAGCTTTGTTTGCTCCTATTTACTTATAATCACCAGAATTTGTCTATATTGTCTATGTCTATGCTGACATCACCACACACATAGACATGATGACATCAGCTGGATCAATGTAATGTCAAAATAAGATACAATACATGCGAGGGGCGGAGTTTATTGTGCTTGGAACCACTTGTTTTAGATGAGTTCTTACCAGCGATTCATTTTTTGATTTTAGTTCACTTTTAGATACTACTACAAGTCCTTAACTAGTATAAGTATTCTTTGTATTTGTGAATTTGACTAGTTATGGTTTAGTGTTAATGTTTTGCTGATGGTTGTATGATATTGTACAAAGTAATGTTATTTTTTTACACCATGAACCATTAATATGAGCAATTTTTGTGATTGTTTTTAATTCAGATACTTAAATTATTTTTTCATTGTGTTTTAGTCCCACTTTTCTATACTATTATATTGGTCTATAATAAACATGTTGCATTCATTACACTTAGTAAACTGTTATCTTTTTAGATGTAGGTATTCATAGTTTTCAGTCTGACTGGGGCATCTCATTGCTGCAGATTCTGCTTGTGAAAGATGGAGGAAAATCAACAGTCCAGTACATGATCAATGCTATTCAAAAATAAATAAACTAGACCTTCCCTTCCAGGGGTATGAACCAGAGAAGAGCATTGTTCAAGAGGCACAGCGACTCTCCAAGCAGGTTGGGGCTTCTTCGTGTGTATTAATTTTAAAGAGTCATTATTCTGCAAAAGGGTCTTTACTTATGAATATGTAACATGTTATTTTAGTATGGGACCGAGCTCGTCTTGACCTCTGACCCGATGGAAGCTGCTCATGGCACCAATGTTTTGGTAACTGACACATGGGTCAGCATGGGACAAGAGGAAGAGAAGAAAAAAAGGCTTAAAGACTTTGAAGGTTATCAGATCACCATGCAGGTAATGAGACATTTTGAATTATTAATTCATCTTATTTATCATAGTATTCATTATTTTATATTAGATTACACCTTATCTTGTTACTATGTTCTCATCTATCTTGGCTAGTTTAAATGGACTGTAGCTAAAGGGCCACACACACTGTATAGCAGTAGATTTGCAGGTCATTGCCTGTGTATAAATGGTCCCTTATAGCAGAGTTACACAGTAAACAAAACAGCATAATGCAAAGTCAACAGTGTGAGCAGCTTCTGTCTGATAACCATTTAGCTCTGGCTCTAAACAACTGAGTAGCATTTAACCCTCTGTAAACTGCCTGTTTGATGACATAACTACAGACTTCATCCACTACATAATTTTCACAGTTTGAAATTGAACTATGAAAACCAGGTATTATGAAATGGTTTTATGTCATAAGATCACATTTTAGAAAATAAATGGGTGATACTATCAAAAAATGTATGTTGCCGAAATATTTTGGTCATTAGAAGGGCTGTGTATGTGACATACACAGCTACCGAAAAATTTTACTTCAACTGCATTTTCTCTAAAAGAAAGAGCTGTACCTTGTATTGTAATGGTCTATTTATTGTTTTATTTATTCCTTATTAACTGCATTTTTCTCTCCATTATTGTAGCACTAACAGCTTTTTGTTGGAGAGAGGAACTGTCCATATAATGGCTGCATTAATGTTCATCTTGATTTTCTTTTGTTGGGATAAGATAAGATAAGATATATATTTTATTCATCCCCAAAAGGGAGAAATTCAATTTTTTTTATTGTTAAAGTGACAAAAATAGCAATAATAATGGTAAATAAAGTAATAAGTGTGCAGTATGTGACTTTTATAAGTGTGCAAGTGAGTGATCTTTAGAGATGCAAAAGTCTGTCCAGAACAGGATGTAATTCAAGCCAAACTGCTGGTACACAGTCTGATGGCAGTTGGAATAAAGGAGTGTCTGTCCTGCACCTGTGTGAGAGAATCCACTGACTGAATGATCTGCCACAGCACATCATACAGACCATGTGTCATCATCTGACATCTTTGTTCCCTCTCAGGTCATTAAATGAACTGGAACAGCTTAAATTTAGATAAAAGTGGAAAATTTAGTGTATTATAAAACTTTTACCCATTAGTGTAAATGCTTGAACCATTACCAGAACCAAGATTTTACTCTGGTTTATTTCTCACGGGCTGGGGGGTGTTCAGGTTGTATCAGTATTTATGAAAAAGTGCTGTTAATTAGATGCATGTAACAACAATATTTGGGACTTGAAAAGATAGTGACATCATATTTAAACCAAATAAATGCTAAAAACCTGGTGTATGTGGGGAGAGTTGTTTGCTTTTTGGGATATCTTACATTAAGACAAGTTTCTGACAAATATGGAATTATTTTATAGCCAGTTATTTGCAGCCATAACAGATTAAATGGCATGCCTCCAGGTTTTCCACTCAAGAGTGATTAAAATATCCAGCTGTGGTTTTGTAGGTTTCTTCTCCTTTTATTGATTGATTGTTTTTTTTACAATGGGACAGTTCATATTAATGAACATTTTCACATAAATACAAGAGATTATAGCCATACAGCTAATTTCTATCTAGAGTCTCATTGGCAGGTAAAAAACAACAACAAAAAAAAAAAAAAAAAAAAACGGTATAAAAAACTTACAAACTACATAATAGCATGACTGAACTAGGACTTACAAAAATTAAAAAACAAGCGACAACCCATCAGGTGCACAAACAGACAAAAATAGGGAGACCAAGGCAAACCACCAAGCAGCAAATAATTAAGGTTTGCACATGATTATAGTGCAAATATCCCATGCTTACTAGTAAACATACCCATCTGTCACTGTTACACACACTTCCACTACATATAACCCTCTGACACTATTGCAAATAATTGTATTGCACATTTCCCATTGTCACTACTGCACATGATAATATTGAGCATTTCTCATATTCACTATTGCATATCTTTATCACACATAATTACACTATACATGTCCCTTTAACACTATTACACATAATTTATTGCAGAAACTTCACGTTAACCCATTTAAAACAAATTACACAGAGTCCCCGAGAACAAACTTGATCAACAGACAAACTAATTACACAGAGTTATGATCACACTTCTGATGTTCCTATAGCCATACTTTGAAATGAGACCTGGTGACAGGTTTGGAGAGGATGTAACTATGTCTTTTGGTTCTACTACAGACAGGAAGTGTGGCCAAACCAGACTGGACCTTCCTGCATTGTCTCCCCAGAAAAATGGAGGAGGTAGATGACCAGGTGTTCTACTCCTCCCGCTCCCTGGTCTTCCCTGAGGCGGAGAACAGGAAGTGGACTATCATGGTGAGTGAATGAAGCTCTTTTACAAATTTGAACATAATTTTTTCACATGTGAGGACACTGTTCATTTTCAGAAAGGTGTACAGAGTATTTTATTCTGTGTACTAAGCAGAACACCTCTGCTCTCTTTCAGGGTCTGATGGTTTCTCTTCTGACCAACTACTCTCCACAAGTCCCAATGCTCAAGTTTTAGACTCAGGTCTTAAGGTGGAGTCATTTGTTAATTCTACATGATGATCACTTTTTCTAATTAACTGTGATAAACTCCTGCTCAATTTTTCTGAAGAAAGTAATGCAAATAATGGAAAATCTATGATCACATGTGGCAACAAAGAAGCTTTACATTAAAAAATATCCATCAGTTTCAGCTCACTATTGATCAATTATAATGTTCAACGTTAAAAAAAAAAAAAAATCACATATTGCATTACTAAAGAAAAAAGTGCTAAAACCAAATCTAGGTGCTTGGTACTACCTAATGTCTTAAAGCAAGGTTGCGTGGTTATGGGACAAAACCTCTGTCTTAGATCAAACATAATTTTATCTATACAAAGGGATCTTCTGCATTTTCCTCTGTATATATGTGATGCTGCCTTAAAACTTTATATGTTTTTCCTGAAGAGCCTGTGTCTCAGACAATATATAATATTGTTGTGGATGTTACACTATAAATAAACTTAATACACAGCTATTACCATCTGAGTGTGGATTATTTTGACAACTTGATGAGACTAGAGTCTATTTTTGTCTGTTTTTATTTGTACATTCCTTGAGACCAGTGGTGGAAGATGTATTTAGAATCTAAATACTTCTTTAAGATCTAAATTTTACATCTTAAAAGTGCTATTATTACACTCTGTCTGCAAATCTTTACATAAATAAAAAGTTTGTATGCATCAACAGAAAAATATACATAGTCATTGTGCAATAAATTGGTCCCTGTCAGTGTTTTACTCATATATGACATGTTTGGCTTCATATTCATCCTGCTTTAATTATATATTGCATGTTACTGCTGTGGATGTTTAAGGATGGGCTCTTAACATCTTTATATACTATTTGTAGGTGAATCTACAGAAATGCATCACATCTTATAAGCTCATATTAGTTCTGTGAGAAGCATAGAGATCCAAAATATTTATTTCTCTATGTTGAACATTTCTTAAGTGATTTATCACCATTTGTTTATAATATTACCCTCTGTTTTGCATTTTTTCAGTGAAAATCATGTATTTTCCTACATTTAATTAACTGATCATAGATGTTCAAAAAAACTCAGAAGGTTATTGTATCGAAAACAGAGAAAACTCAACAAAAAGTGACCATTTAAGCAAATCTATCACTAACTTAACATAAAACAAGTGTGTCCATTCACTGTTATTGATCCAATACCGTGAGTTTTACTGGTGAATCAATGTTGTAGAAGATGACAGTGTTTCCATGGTAACTACAGAGCCTCCGAACATCCAAATGGGCCATATCTGAGGACCATGAAACGATGACGAACTGCATTTTACACCAATTATTTAGATTTGTTGATAGGATTGTTGGATCAACATGTATGAAACATTTTAGATGAGTACATGCTTTTGGTCGGTGATGGATGTTTGGGTCTTCATGGGTTAAATAAAGCATAAATTTGCTGCAGTATACAAGTGAAATACCTGGTCGGCCACTGTTGTTTATAGCAGAGTGCGCCCCCGTATGGACAACGGCGGTACAGCAGCTGTTTTCTGATTGGTCAACTGTTAACGTGATGTTTGAGTGCGGGAAGCTTTGATCTATGTGGGTGGTCCAGATGGATGAAAACGATGCTGCTTCATTCATAAACACTGTCACCTGTCATTAAACAATTACACACGCTCATATTGACAGAAACAATGACAAAACGACTATATTCTCACCCACCGCGTCACGAAGTGAGTTAAAAATACCTTTGTTTTCATCCCAAACGCATACCCTTAGTTATTTTATTTATTTACAATAAGCGGTTTGTGTGTATGTTAGCCGTCCACAAATGCTAATGCTAATGCTAAGGTGGTAACCGAAGTCGTTTGTGAAGGCGACCACCCACACAGTGACTGAGAGAGTGGAGGCTGAGGTGGGAGGAGGACGCCATTGCAGCCGCAGCTGGCCGTCTGTGCGTCGGGTGAGGAGGGACAAACGGTACTAAACTCTACCATGTCGAGGGGCTTTCGAAGATTTTTCAGACTCGGCTATCAGTTACATGGTCACATCGTGGAAACCCAGAAGTAATGGATGGTTTGCCTCTTCGGAGGAGAAAATGCGGAGCCCCAACACCGAACCAAAGCAGGTAAAAACGGACTAGTGTGTTTAGGGTTAGGGGGGGACAATGGGAGAAAGTTTGAGCTAACCTCGGCTAACTAACGGTGGTTTTAGCGACCTACCGCTAGCGAACTGAGACTAGTGGCCACAACATGAAGTTTACGCAAAGTTAACTTGAGTCAGGATTGAGCAGCTCTGAATACAAAACACACAAATGGATACACTCTGCACGTCGACAACTTAAAATAAAATACACGTACCTGAGATGTCTGGAAAAGTAACACATTTCCGAAAAAATAATGTTAACTAGCACAACTTAGCTAACTGGGTCTTGGTCAAATGAGAGACACATTTCGTCTCCGGCGTCCGTAAATCTTGAGTTTTTAGTATTGGAGCTTTTTAGCATTTTGCTCATTGAGTCCGGTGTAAAATCAGCTAAAATATCGCTTTTCTTGTATCAGTGGTTTTCGTCACTCTTGAGGATAGTGTCAAATCGAAACTAATTACTCCTTTGGGTATCAGCAACAACACAATATTGTAAAAATCTGTCACGTCAAGTAAATAAAATGGACTCTCAGAGTAATACTACTGTCATTCTTCTGTTACTGTCACTGCTATAAACTTTGTATAAATGTGTTGTGCAACCATGCTGCCCACATGAGCCTTTAAACTGACCCCAACAACAACTACAGACTTAAAAAAAAAAAAAAAAAAAAAAGCAATGTATGTAATCTATGTAATGATCAGGGACATGGTGCAGAGTGGGTCTGCATGTTTCAGATAAACCACATATAATCTATATCACAACTAACCCATCTCTTCCTTTTCATTTCAGTGTAGTAACAATACATTTCCTGTAAACTGATTCTTTTTTGAAAACCATCACATTGAATAAGTTTGTAAAACGTTTGTTAAAGGTAATTTATGTGTCATAAGATCATGCAGCATGTACGGCTTAAATCTTAGTAGTGTAAGAAGCATTAAGATCCTTTAGCACTTGTACTAATACCACACTTTGTGATAATCCACTGGAAACAGATGTTCTCCTGTAAAATCTTTCTAAAGTAGAAGTATGCAAGTATAATCAGCCAAGTGTATGTAAAGCAGTCATTGTGCAGTGAAATGGTTGCTGTCAGTGTTTCACTATGAGGTATTAGGTTTTAGGAGTCAGATTATTGCTACATTAATGTCCATGTTGTATTTTACTGTTGTAGATGTTCAAGGCTGATCTAATTTAACTACTTTATACAGTGTCAGATAGTTTAATATATGGCAATGCAGCATATTCTGTTCTATATTCCTATATTATGTCAGGTATTGTTATTTGAGGGCCATGTGTCCCTGAGGCTACATTCAGACTGCAGGAAAATGTGGCCCAAATCTGTTTTTTTTTTTTTTTTTTTTGGCCCATATGTAACCTGTATCCGATCTGTTAAAGACAGTTTAAATGGCACAAATAATATTTTTTTCCAAATCCAACCTAGGCCACTTTCATATGTAGTCCTAAATCTGATATGTATTTGATATTTTGCAATGCATCTTTAGTCTGAACGGCCAGGTTGCATTTATCCAAACTTTACGTCATTGAAATGTGACAAACGTCACAATTCTGCTTTCCACGTTTGTTACTTCCGTAAGCACAGTGCATGCCTGCGTGATCATGTCATGACCTCTTTTATGCATGTGGGGCACATTCAGTTCATATTTGAAATTGATAGAATTCGCATTTAATGTGTAATATGAACGGGCACACAAAAAAATCGGATTTCACCAAAAAATCATAATTGTGCATTAAGACCTGCTGTCTGAACATAACCCAAATCAACTTTTCATGAAAAAATGTGTCTTTGGGTTTGTGTCAAAGCATTTTACAGCTAATTGTGGGGGATTTTAAAGACTTAATAACTTAAAAATGCCCTTATAAAGGAACATTTTGTTTTTCACTCATGATCACTTAAAATCAGCAGGACGGGGACAGAGTCACTTTAATTAAAGGTCAAACTCTAGAGCAAGTGCAATCATACAATTACACTGGGATTATAATTGATGAAAAATTTAGTTTTAATTAAAACTGCAGTTCTGTCTGCAAAAATGGCCATCAGCACCTTCACTACCATAGAAAACCGGCACACTTCCACATTGACCAAACCATTATAACTGTGTTTTATGGTTCTTTCACTGCATCCGTTTGATCTTTTTGCCTGGTGGCATGGTTTGGTCAGACCTCAGTTGCAGAGAAAAACTCACTGAACCAAATAGTCAGATCGTTCAGTTGCCTGATTGGTGAGTCCCTTTCTTGTCCTGCCTCCAAGTACATTAAACAGGTACAGAGGATGGCTTCATCAATTCTTAATAATGACTCTCATCCTTAACAGGGTGAATTTTTAGTTCCAAGGTGCAGGACACAGCATTATAGAAACAGCTTTGATCCTGTCACCGTCACTGAGCTCAGTAAGAAATAGTAACATTGCACTTTATTCATTTATTTAATTATTTATCCTATTTCCTTGCTGTTTCTTATTATTGTGACTTCTAATTTATAAATACTACATTCTTATCCTAGTTTTTACCCAAGAGACTGTTGTTATCTTTTGAGTTCTTGTTGTGTTTAACAGTATCTTGTTTATTTATTTGATCTTATTATTATTATTATTATTTATTTTTTATTATTCATGCTGCTATACTGATGACTGATGGAGCACTGAGCTTTTTTTTGTCATTTTGTCTTGAATCTCGACTAAGTACCTGCCTAACAGGTTCAATATGTGTTTTGTTGTCTTGTTGTTATTCCAAGGCAATCACTGTCTGCAAAGCAAACCTATCTATGGGTAAAAATAAAGAAACCTTGAACCTTGAGCAGGTTTGGACATAGTTTTCACTGGACAGGAAGATAATGAAAACTTGTGAACTGAAAAGTAACTATTAATAAATCAGTCAGTAAATGGAAAGTTATTGGCTACAGTTTTGTTTAGAATATCAAATATTTGTTAAATCTAAACCAAAAATCCCTCAAAGTTTGTTCCCACCTACTAAAAATGGAGGTTTTGTCTGTTTTTCTAAATGAAATGAATTTTCTCGATGTGTCTGCAGAAACATGCATCACACTGGTAATTTATTTATTTATTTATTTTTAACAAACAGAAGATTTAACAATGCAATACTAATATCCTCATACATCGGTTTGTGTTTGTCCTCTGCAGCAGCCTCATAGTGTTCCCTCACCAGTCCAATGGCCCAGTCTCTTACCATGAACACCAGTAGAAACTGCACTCCAGTGGGAAATGGTGAGGGTCTGGCAGCCCTGGAGTCTGTGTCCATCGTGACCATCACACTCCTCGCCTGCCTGGGGAACCTCGTGATTGTGGCAACCCTCTATCGCAGGCCTTATTTGCTCACTCCCAGCAACAAGTTTGTGTTCAGCCTGACCCTGTCCAACCTGCTGCTGTCCATGCTGGTGCTGCCGTTTGTCGCCGTCAGCTCAGTGAAGAGAGAGTGGGTGTTTGGCGTGGTGTGGTGCAACTTCACTGCCCTGCTCTACCTGCTCATTAGCTCTGCTAGCATGTTGACACTTGGAGCTATCGCCATTGACAGGTTAGTGACAAACACAGCCGCTGCCTCATCGATACAAATACAAGCATTAACCACTTGAATTCATTTTTAATCTGCTCAGAAAACGTTAAATTGTGTGTGAATTTCTTTGGTGTAGCAGTGTTGCACACTGGGATGGAACTGGTTGCGTGTAAGAAAAGGTTGAGGTTGCTAAACAAAATGAGTTACATCTTTTAGGCAAGAGGCTTGTTTGCAAAATCTAATTTTACTTGATTGCAGTGAGAGATTTCATTTCATCCACATGGTTGTGATTTATTTTGGTGATTGTACTTTAAAATCAAATTATTCCAATCTTAATCCAAGTTGTGCTGATTTTGGAGTCTCTTATTTCATTTTAGAACTTTTAACAAAAGAACAGTAATCAATCTTAAGTCCTTTTGATGATTACACCTGACATATCTTCCTGAGAATTCTACCAGAGCAGTGCTTCACAAAAATACATTGTTAAAAATGCTTAAAAAAAAGAAACATGTAGTACAAATGTATGAAAGAATAATAAAACCAAAGTTAACAACAAACATTTAAAATAAAGACCGTAAAACTAAACTAAAAACAGGGGAGATAAAGGCCAGTTAGAAGCAGTAAGTCTTTTTTTAACTGCATACACACAGACAATAAGTGTTGTTTTATATATATATATATATGACATCTGTAATGTATTAGCAGCAGCTGCCTTAATTAAGTATGTTATGACTAAGAAAAGTTAACCACAAACTCTACATTTATAAACTCTGCATTTATTTATAAGTTGCGCTAAAACATGCTTTATGTGACACACAATTAGGCATCAGAATAACTTTACTATAAAATAAACAGCAACAAAAATGAGAGGATTTAGTTCATTTAGTGTTTGTAAAACAGATTAAAACACACTTATGTCTGCAAAATAGTGAAAGTTAGTTCCTGTCATGTATTTGTCTCAGGTCAATTTACTGTGGTTAAAGTTGGTTAACCACATATTTAAGTGGTGGTGTTTTCTGGAGATTTTCCCAGCTCAAGTGACAAGCATTACAAAGGCTTAAATAAAGTATCTGAAATTGACATGAATGCAGCATTTCTCTTTGCAAAGGTCACACTTCTATTATGCTTTTTGGAAAAGACAAATAAGACATTCATCATAAGTGAATTTAATATTATCTTCTAAAGTCAGCCTGAAAATTTAAGGGATATTTAGTGTGATTTTAGATGTTTGCCCAATCTTTAAAATGTTCTACTCTTAAGTGGTAGTTGTGAGTATTTTGACCTTCTGTTTGTTTGCTTTTCTGATCATACCTGATGAATTACTATGAGGTGTCCCAAATGATATATCTTAAAATTTAACACTAATATTCACCATGTATCATTGTTGAGCATGCTTATCAGTGATAGTCACTTTTTTAACACATCACTCTGTAGCATCTATCCACACAATAACTACACTTCAACTCTGGCACATTCTCTAGTTTTCTCTAGTTTTGCAGATACAAGTGGTCAAAAAGAATATTTCTACATCAAATTAATTACATACATTTCTTCTTTATTTTGACCATACACTTAATTAAAAACGAACGTGTCAGTTGGAAGTATTTTTTTTACAGAAATCAGGAATTACAAACGACTTTGAAATATCCAAAAGGTCCTGCTGTAAATGTATGTTACAACATACAGTCTATACTGTTCTCATGGTTGTCCTAATTACCTTCAGCACCTTTGGGGATTTTTCCATCACAGCCCCCCACATTCTGCTCTGTTTGCAGCTTTTTCACACCCTTATTAGGAGGGAGAAATGCAAGCTTTAGCTTTGCCTCTGTATAACAGCCTCTGTTTGTTTCAGGTCAGAAGTCTCCTGAGAAAAGTGTTGAGTTTCGCCACTGGAGTGTTTCCTCTAGGGATGTAATCATTTTGGAATTCTAGGCCAGTACTGATGGATAAAATAATAATAATTTGGCTGATAACTGATGCAGATACCACTTGTTTACTTTGTTTTAAAGTCACAGTTTACAACAATGTACTTGACTTAACCCTTAAAGACCTAGAACTATGTTTTTTTGCAACTTCCAAATAAATGTTTCTCTACCATAAACCTCCCCTAAGTGATTTATCTTCACTTATTATTATATTGTCCTGTGCTTTTTGCTTTTTACAGTGAAAATCAAGTATTTTCCTATATTTAACTTACAGATAATGTATGTGCACAAAACTGAGAGTAAATATAAAGATTATATAAAAACAGAAAATTGAAGAAAGGTAAAAAAAATGTTTTTTCACTACAGATTTTCTTAACGTCCAAATGTGTTATATCTGATGACGATGAAAAGCTGAGGAATTGCATTTTACCTCAATTATTTATATGCATTTATAGAATTAGTGCTGCATCAGTAATTGAATATTTTAGATCAGTAAATGCTTTTGATTGACAGTGACTATTAAGGTCTGTTAGGGTTAAATTAACTTGTTTGGTGCAACACTCACCATAATGTACAGTGCACAGGGCACTTTAGACATGAAACTCCTTTAAAAAAAATACTGAAATTAACTCAATGTGACCAAAACAGAAGTGGAGTGGTGCTGCTGTCATATACTGTGGCTGAGCTGGAATCAGGCAGGAAACTCATACAGCTGTTAAACATCATGTATCACATAATCAGTCAAAGTCATCTTATTTGCAGTGGAAAAAGTTATTTATTCTCCAGTTGATGCATCATTAGTTTCCTGTCTCATCCTAACAGATACTACGCTGTGCTCTACCCCATGATCTACCCCATGAAGATCACAGGGAACAGGGCGGTCGTGGTCATTGCCTACGTGTGGCTGCACTCCCTGGTGGGCTGCCTGCCTCCTCTGTTCGGCTGGTCGTCTTTTGAGTTTGACTGTTTCAAGTGGACCTGTGTTGCTTCTTGGCACAAAGAGCCAGGCTACACGGCCTTCTGGGTCACCTGGTGCATTCTCCCACCTTTCGTCATCATGCTGGCCTGTTATGGTGTCATTTTCCGTGTTGCCCGCACAAAAGCTCGGAAGGTACACTGCGGGACAGTCGTTGTGGCCCACGATGACTCTACTGGAGGTCAGAGAAATGGACGCAAGAACTCAAGCACCTCGACTTCCTCTAACGGAAGCCGGCGGAGCCTTATCTACGCTGGCAGCCAGTGCAAGGCCTTTGTCACTATCTTAGTTGTGATCGGTACTTTTCTTATGACCTGGGGGCCGTACGTTGGGGTGGTGTGCACAGAAGCAGTGTGGGGGCAGGGCTGTGTGTCCCAGTGGTTGGAGACTTTAGTGGCGTGGCTGTCCTTCTGCAGCGCTGTGTGTCATCCACTAATCTACGGTCTATGGAATAAAACCGTGAGGAAGGAGCTGCTGGGAATGTGTTTTGGAGATCGCTACTACAGAGAGTCATTCGCCACACGCCAGAGGACATCACGCCTCTTCAGTATCTCCAACAGAATCACAGGTGGATGCAGCAGCTTGTTTTTCATTCAAGCATTGATATAATTGTCTGTATGGGTTTCTGATCAGTTCATTTTAAGATACAAAATCTTCCAAAATGTGTTTAGGTGTGATTTCATGTGTTGTGTTCTTTCAGACTTGGGTATGTCTCCTCACCTGACGGCCATGTTAGCCGGTGGAGGCCAGCTGATGGCACCTGGAAGCAGCACAGGAGATACTGGCTTCAGTTTCACTCAGGACTCATGTGAGTGTTGAACACAGGAGTCACAGGGAACGGAGGAACAGTTTGGGTGTATCTCAAATCGTTAGTTGCAGATGAACAGTCAAGAAAGTTTCAGCCTGTGTCTTCTAAACTGTTTTGCTTGACCTATCTTGGAAGTGTCTTCAGGTCAAAGAAATATTTGAAGCACAGTTACTTCATACACTGCTTCTGTTGTGTGTCCTAAACCAGATGTTTTTTCATGTCGACTCATTCCCATATTTCCTCACTTTCTCTCCTTTACATATTTTCCTTCGCTCGTCTCATTTCCTCAGTGGGAGGGACTAAGACAGCAGGAAAAAGTTGTTAGTTCGGGAAACATGGATGTAATCAAGTAAACTGGGGTGTACCCTGTGTTCTTAATTACATACTAATCATAAACTGATCTCATAGACTGTCTTCACAGCTATTATCCTAACTTTTACCAGAAAAGGATATATTTCTGTCAAATGTCAGACCATCATATTTACATGTACCAGTTACTTATTTTGATCATCTCTCTTAACTTGACTGTTACTCGGACTAAAATTTACAATGCATGTTTTGTTCAGAGGGTTCACGTCCTAAAGTCTTTTTAGTTGAAGTGATTCTAAACAGAAAGAAACAAAGCATCTACAGATCTTTACACATTTCATGAATTCAGTTTTATAAATATTAGAGTTGGGGTTATTTTTCCTCATTTTGTGTTAATTCCCACAAATATTTTATCTAATTTCATTTATCCATCATTTTTTCATTTCTTTTTGTCTTAAGCGCTCATGTATGAAAGTCTGTATTTCCAACAAATTTCTCACATCCCACTCATCCTTTTAACTTAACACTTAAACTTAAGCAAAATGTTTATTAACCTAACTCACTCTTGTAACATATACATTAAATGTACCACTGCACAGGACCACATATATATGACTTAATTGTATATTTACCCATAATGCTTGAAAACAAGCGTGACCTGGTCATGCTTTTGCTTAACACTCTTTCAAAGTGGGAAGAATATTCTAACGCTTAAAAATCAGCCAGTGTTTAACATTCTTATCTTGTTAAATTGCTTAAACTATTAATTTCTATATTATAGGAATTGTTTTATTTGTTATTTACACATAAATTGACAACTAACACATAAACTCCACCACATTCAGTTTCACATTCATACTCTTTCATTTCACTGTGTTAAGCTGATATTTTGTAACAAATCAGCTGGAATCAAGCTGCACCACATTACTGACACTTACAGTTACATTTTCCTCTTCTTATTATGTCATACTCAATTGTTGGATCTTTAGTAAAGGGAATTAAAGTCATACGTGACTTTCAAAAGCTGCAGGAGTTGCATTACACTCCCGCACTTTTATTAGTCATATTCACATTCCTGTTTCGCAGGTCAGCTTTCGCATTTGTTTAAGGAAGTTATGGAGGCAGGGCAAGTAACGTCATGTACAATGTTCATGTAAAAAGTTCATTTACACACGTGTGAGTGATCAAAATGGCATTTACGTCAACATTTGTGTTTTTTTCCCCCTGTACAGTATGTGTATTTGTGATTATGTTGACCTGCTTTGGGTTACCCTTTGTTTTATCTCTGCAGGTACAGATGTGATGCTGCTGGATAACTTCTCCACAGAAGGCTCCTCCCACCTGCAGTACCATGGAAACCAGTCTGGGAAGAGGAGGAGCTCGGTCACCTTTGAAGATCAGGTGGAGCATTCCAAAGGTATCTGTCATGTCATCGCCTGGAAATGACAGAGGGGGAACGAAAAACCCTTCACAGAGGTTGAAACATGAGCCACAAGTTCAGTCTGAGACGGAAAAATCGAACTCGCTGACGCTTAAATTTAGGGCTCTGTTATTTAAAGGGATAGTTCTGGATTTTTGACATGAATCTGTATTTCATCCCCGTCATCAGTGTAGTACATCCACACTGACTTACCCCCGACAGTGTCCTGTGAGCTGAGTTCTGGTCTGGTTTTGGTCGAAACGAAAGTAGTCGGGTAAGTTGGCAGGGGTCACTAACAGCGTGTGTTCAAAAGAGTGATTTATTTGCATCACAAACCAATGTCCATGAAAAAGTCACACCTTGTAATCACTTGGTTCTACTTTCTCTCGCACACTAGTGCTGTCTCTGTTTCTCTGTCGCACACTAGTAAACAACTTTTTTCAGCAGTGAAACAGGTAGACTAGTGTCATCTTGCAGCAGCGCACAGGGATATGAAGAGAGAGAAAGTAGGTCCAAGTGATTATGAGGTGTGACTTTTTCATGGACATTGGTTTGTTGATTCAAATAAATCACTCTTTGAACACATCCTGTTTTTAGAAGAAAAACATTTTATTGTAGTGATCCCCCACAAACTTTCCGGGCTACTTTCGTTTCAACCAAAACTGGACCAGAACTGGGCTCACAGGACACTGTCGGGGGTAAGTCAGTGTGGATGTACTACACTGATGAGGGGGATGAAATACAGATTCATGTCAAAAATCCAGAACTATCCCTATAACCAAAATCTCATCTTCTGCTTTTATGTAGCGTCCTCAGGACTATGTCTGCTTAGTTTGTTCACAGTTTTCTGAAAATTTTGCAAATTTTTAAAATTTATTTATTTTTACAATTTGAAAAAAAAAAAAATAAACATTTGCCTCTACATATGATGGACTATATTTTCTTGGCTTATACAATGGAAATGGTTAGAAATATCAATATAGTTACTATTGAGCCTGATAGGAAGTCATATATGGACTTTTATGTAGTTAGTTGAGTTCTTATGAAAGTACCCATCCACTTCTACTGGGAGATGGATCTTCTCCTTCAACACCACAGGACTCTAATGTAGCAGCAGAACCTGACAACGTTGCAAATTGAGGTTCTAATTGATTTGTGATGGATCACACTGGTGAGATACAGAGCCATTGGTCCTACTTTTTTTTGTCATGGTGGGCTGGAGTCCTAAGAATTCCCACATTCTATGTCACATTCTTCCATGTCCTTATTTTTACACCTTCATGATAATCTGTTTGCATCTATCCTATGCAGAGGTATGCAGAGCGTCATCTAAGTGATAGAAAAACATTCCATAGACCGTGTGTTTTGCCCTGCAAAGAGATAACCAGTGTAATATGAACAATTTCATCCCTTCCCCTCAGACCACACTGTCACTGGTTCATTTCAACCTCTGAATACAGTTTGAACTTCGTGCCTTATTGATCATCTGTGCAGATTTCATGAAATTTGAACACATATTATGAATAAGTAGTTATTATATTGTGCACCTTATTTACATCAGTCTTTTCCTCCTAAGCTGAAAACAACAACACGTCCTCAGTCGAAGTCCATGCAGAGGTGCACAAATCCCTGGACAAATTTGCCTCATGTCTGGCAAAGGCTATAGAGAGCGACGCCAAGCTGACCCTCTTTGGAGAGGATTTAACTTCACCAGGGGGGCTGTTCACCACCAGAGCAGCACCAAGACCCCGATACATGGACGGGCAGAGACTGAGGCTGGAGAGTATCGATGAAGGGATCGTCAAAGATGACCGAGATGAAGAAGAGCAGGATGTGGAGGAAAAGCTGTGCTGAACACACCTGCTCTGTTCCCTGTGTGGGTACGTCACAGACCCTCCTCATTTCCACCCCATTCATCTGCAAATATCATATTCTGAGACATGGTACACTTTATGAAGTCTGGTCTCTACATGAGGACTTCATACTTGAAATTATTAGGAAATGCTGAGAAGCAGATGATTCATTCCACCATGTTGGACCAAGTGTACGACGTCTTTTTATCCATGATGTTAGCGAATAGGAAAGTTTAACTACTGTAAACCTACATGGTCTGATTGTTGTAGTAATATGTTTACTACTATATACTATAGATGCCTAGTTCTTGCAGTTTGTGAGAACATCATGGGAACTGGGCAGTTTAGGAAATATATCTTCTCTAAAATCTTTTCTATATAATAAGAAAAAGTCAGATGTTTCAAACTTATATTGGCTCTTGTTCAAGTACAAACAAAACCTTTTTCCATGAACAGGAACCTTATGCTGGTTCAGAGTTGGGTCAACAACTGGTTTCCTCCATGAGTCTCATCATTAGCTGCTATTTGGTTTTGTTTAGGTCCACAAGAAATTACATTAATTATTTTTTATTATGAGTGTTTATGTATGTGTATTATGTGTGCAAGTTTCATATCTGAATATAGGAATCTCCATTTCACAATTGAGGATTAATTGTTCTGTAATGGGAAATGGAAACACTTTTTACAAGTCTGTTCTTAGTGAACATTTGGTCTTGGATGTGTCTAATAATATCATCTAGTGTGAACTGAGGAGCTCAAATTATTCCTCTGTCTCATCCATGAAGAAACATTTTAGAAGTGACCACTGACGGCTCTACTGTCCTGTTTCTTTAGGTCCATGTGTAAACCACCACCTCCTCCTGGACACATAATTCAGTGCAGTAACACAGTTTATAGAAAGGGTTGTGAGACTTCAAAAGTTTGCTTTAAATTTTGTCAAAATTCAGAAATTACTCTGTCAGTTCTTGAGTTGTTTTTTTTTTTTTTTTTTACTAAGATGTTAGAAAGTGATGACAGTTTCAATCAGTGTTTTCCAAAGCCCAATATATGCTGAGATGCATTTTGTTTTGTTCCACATGCCAAAGATATTTGGTTTTCAATCTGAATACTAGATATAAATATAGTATTTATGATTAAGAAGCTTTAATATGAGACTCAAGACTTGTTTCTTAAAAAAACAAAAAAAAACCCTTAAACTAGTTGCTAATCTGAGGAAAAGAAGAATCTTGATAATTATTCAGCCTCTTAACACCAGTGGTTCTTGGTTGTTACACCAGCTTTGATCAGTCATAGTGGGGAAGGGTTAATGCGACAGAGCCAGTTTGAGTCTGAAAACACTACTTTGTAAAGTGTAGAAACCACAGCACTGGGCTTTAATGAAGAAAACAAATTAAAGGGAGAAGATGTTTGGGTTCCCTGTCTTCTAGAATAGCTGACAACTATGACTGAATAGGAAATGAAATGGTATTATAAGGAAAAAAATCATAATTTGGAAAAATACATTTGAGATGCAGAGATGTGGTACTTGTTGCCCAGCCTCGACGTCCATCATAGAACAGAACTTTGTCAGTATTATGGGTTCTGGCAGAGTGGGATGTGTTATTTATGTTACCGTGTATTTTCCCTCTGTGACACAGGAACAGTCCTGACATTTCATGAATATCTGCTTGAGAAAACTGTGGACACACTCCGTAATTGCACTTGACACATGCAGTTTGTACTCATTCTAATAGAAACCACTCTTATTTTATGTCAGAAGGTGATTGTTATTATGTTTGTCAGTGATTGATCATGTCCATGGTAACATATTATAAATGAAGGCCAAAATGTTATAGTGTCATTTTACTAGCGTTTCAGATTTCATAGTAAAAATCCATTGACAGTAAAATCTGTATTTCATCTGGAAGTGATACTGGTCTTAAACTAGAACATTGTGTGAATAACTGAACATGTGGTTTGTCTCTTTACCTGGACTTATTCAAGGAACGCAGGATAATTGTAAAAATGATACTTTAGCCATTTTTGGTGCTTCAGTCTTACCTCGTATTTTAATATTATGTTTGGATGGTACTACTTTTGTAAGGAAAGCTATACGCCTGAGAAGAAATGTAACTTTTTCTACAGTAACTATTAATACAAATATTTTGCATTACAGTTTTGTATTAAGATTCTTTTATTAAATCTTTTTCCAACAGTGCGTTTGTTCTTTTCGCTGCTGTGCGTCTCCCATTGTTCCCTCAGACGTCCATTAAATCTTAAGACGTGGTTGAAAGACATAAGACATTTATTTGACACAAAAATAATACACACTTCCAAGTGCAGGAGTTCAAACATTTTTGTTCTCAACTCTAAAATAGCATTAATACCTAAAAATGTTTTTGTGATTGTAGTTGAGCCAGACACGGGTGTATAAGCAGGTATGAAAAACCAGGAATAGTCACAGAGTTCAGCAGGTCAGAGCAAACGTCAGATTTTTTGTGTGTGAGTAGACCTGGAGAACAGGAAGTCACTAAAATGCACGTCTGAACTTAGTGGTTCTTAGTTCAACTGGGCTGGTTCAACCCTTTTGAGAACGTTTCCTCTTCAGTTCTAATAAGTGCAGTCCATCTTCACTTAGAAGAAAAAGGACAGTCTTCGAGGACAGTAATGTACAAATATTGGCCAGAGAGAAGACGAATGGTTTGAGATAGAAGTCAAAGCCAATTTATTTGAAGTGGAAAATCTATTTAAATAAAAACTTAAATTACAAAAAAATAAATAAATAAAGTGGAACATCCCTCCCTGAACAGAGGTGGTGATCTGATTAAAAACCTGCAACACCACTTTATATAACATTTGAAAACAGTTTTCAACCCCCCCCCCCCCTAAAAAAAAAGGATTGGGGCAGTGACTCAATGACCCTGAAACTCACTCACACAATACCCACTAACGACCCTACCCCCCAAGAGACCCTCCCCCCTTATGATCCTAACACTTAACTTGGATTTAACACCTACACAGACCACTACAAGTCCAGTTTATTAGAACTGAAGAAGTCGTGTTTTCAGATGTTTTCAAAAGAACTAAACTAGTCCATGATGACCTGGTCAAATGAGAACCTACAGACAACATGTCCAGTTCAGTCACAGGTTTAAGGATAACTGTTAAAATGTTCTTTTTATTTTGACTTGATAAATTGGTTCAGTTTGACCTAATGCTTGAAAATCAGTGACACTTTGTTACAGGATATAGGAACAGTAAAAAAAAAAAAAAAAAAAATCAGAGTCTTTGGCCTGAAAATGTATTAAAATGTGTCTTCTTGAAGTCTTAAACAGTGGACTATGAAAAGAACAGAACTTTTAATAATGACCTGAGTCTCCAAATTTCTTTTTGGGGAAGAAACATAAACTTAGTTAAAAATAAAACTAACATGGACCTAATAAAGTCATGTAAAACTGCAACATTAATATTAGAAGGATGTAGAAAAAAATGGCAATTAATAAATTCACTTATTTTACATATAAGACTTCTATGGTTTGTAGTTTCCATTATTTACTGTCCAATAATAAAATATGAAATGCATTTACAATGGTCTTGGAATTCATGTGGTTGAAACCTGCAGGAAGTGTGTGTTCTCTTTAGAGTTTGTACAAGTATTTATTTAATGTAGTTCAACAAAACTGAAGTATTTGAAGTGCAATTTATAAGCACTCTCAAAAAGGTTGAGAACAGCAACTACTCCTTTCCTATATTGTGATCACACACACACACACACACACACATGTAGCCTCCATCTTGAAAAAATGAGGACGTCATTTTAATAAGATGTGCTCCTCGTCTCAGAGCTAAAAGAAAACCCTCAGTGGACTCATTGTATGTTCCATTTGTATTGTTTGCATTATTTTATTTAAAAACCTTTGTCAACATTGGATGGAAAGTGTGTTAATGTCTATTTTATTACCCTGACCCCTGAAGGGGAGGCAAGGGGTATTGTTTTTGGTTCCAGTGACTGAGAATAAATGTCATTACATTTTGGAAAAAAAATAGGTGAAGGTTAAATTTATTTTTTTTAAATGAATTTTTACACAATGTCAGAGGTCACAGTCCCTGTTTATGAGGCATGCTTTTGTGTCCTGGGATTGTTTTATGGTTCCGATTATGTGTCAGTCACCCATCTGATCTGTTGATCCGTCTCCATGGCTTAATATGATTAAAAAAATTAAGTAAACAACAATGGGAGGTTATGAACTTGTGTGCAGTCAGATATTCAGCACTGAAAATACTAATCATACGTCTTGTCTTATTGTTTTACTAAAGTGCACTTGCACTATTTTTACCCCGCCCCCTGAAGGGGAGGAAAGGCGTACCATTTTTGGTTTGGTTTATTTATTTGATAACAGTCTAGCAACAAAACTATTGAATGAATTCATACCAAATTTGGTTTAGTGTCCCAGTGTCAGTGTCCTAGAATAGATATAATTACATTTTGGGAAAAGTAGGTCAATGTTTTTTACTCCCCCCCCCCCCCTCTCTCATTTACTTATAATG
>JAPSES010000019.1:4178386-4196420 GCA_029822895.1 Maxillicosta whitleyi | reverse complement strand
CACATGTCTATAAAATTAAAAAAAAACCCAAACATTTTGTTTCAGTTTTTTCAAACCTGGCACATAGACGCAATTGATATGCTGACATCAGCACACACAGACATGATGGCATCAGCTGGATCGATGCCAGAGGGGCGGGGTTTGTTGTGCCTGGCACCATTTGGTTTTAATTGTATTGTTTTGCTAAAAATATTTATTTGATTTATTTTTGTCCTTTTTTTTTTTTTTGGCTTTTTTACATTAAATAATTGCTTTGATTGGAATTTTGATTTGATTTTTTTCAGATAAATTTTCTTAATGGAATGTCCTTTGCAGTGGGTAGCTTTTGTTTTTTAAGTAAAGCTGTGAAATCTACAGATGATAAAAATGCATTGCTGTGTTTCAGGAGGATATTTTTATACAAAAGAAAAAGTGTTGTAGAAAAAACCATCCTGGTCCTGGAGAATCTTTGAAATACTTTCTGAAAACATGAAACAAACACTTCCAAAACATCATCCGTCCTGAAATCTATCCCGTAACAGTGTCTGTGTGTGAAGTCGACTTGAAGACTGGATCTAGAATCACAGCAGGAATCTGTTCATAAAGTTCTGGTGTTTATTGTGGATGTGATTGTAGTGTTGAACAGCCATTGTAAGCGTTTGTCTTTTCTTTGAGGTGCCATGTAGCTTTATTTCCAAACAATGTAAAAGATTAATTTAATGACATTACCCTCTGCGGAGAAAAACCACCGCTTTGTTTTCTTCAAAAGAAAAAAAAAAAAGAAAAAAATTAAAGCATTCTGCGAGTAAAACTGCCTTTAACCTCCTTACGTAACTCCTGGAGCAGCACATCAATACTTTTTTTTAGCTTTGTGCTACAAATTGAAAATGTCACACATTAACACTGATCAGAGCTCACATTCTCCTAACAAAAGAATATTGCACGTTAACATCCTTGCACATCACTCACCGTTATTCTCACACGTAATATATACTGAAGTCCTCCCGCTGCATTCACACAGATGTATAACCTCATACAGAAACATCGGTAAGAAAGTCACCTTAAAAAAAACAGGGGGGCTAGAAATGACACTAGTTTTCAAAAGGAGGTATTCTACACTATACTTGTACAAATCTCAGGTTTTTCAAGTGCTATACACCAAGAAGAAATAGTGTTTTAATTCCAAATAAACAGGCCGGCGGGCTACTGCTCGTCCTCGTTCTCCTGGCCCGAACCCTCAGAGCGATCGCCCTCCAGTCGATCTGCAGGAAGGAGAATCATTATCAGCTTTATTTGCCAAGTACGTAAACACACACACACACACACACACACACACACACAAACACACACACAGGGGATTGTTAATTTGCAGTTGTTGTCTCTAGTACACACAAGTAAAACGTAAGAAAAGGGAAATAAGAAAAACTATATACATAAAAGAGAAATGATCAGGGCTGCAGCTAATGTCATATTAAAAGGATAGTTGTGTATTTTTGACATGAATCTGTATTTCATCCCTGTCATCAGTGTAGTACATCCACACTGATTTACCCCCGAGCAGCTCACTGTTTAAGAAATGTCTTAAAAAACCTCAAACCTGCAGATACCCTGTTACCCAAATCTGTTTTGACTTTGGGAACCACCATTTATGGGATGTTGTGAGAGCGCAGAGCACAGGAAGATTATTCCAATAACCATTTAGGAATGAAACCATTTCAAACATATTCCCTCTATTTGTGCGGCAAAGATTACAGAATGTGTGTCCCAACACTTATGGATCTGAGGATATATTATAAAACTATCATTTCAAACATATAGAACAATATAAATAAATAAATGTGTATACTTTGTGTTTGAAATGAAGTAGGCTGAAGCTAAAGCTTATTCATTCCTCAACTCATTACAATACACAAACTATATTAATGTACATTTGTAAAACGTGTGTGTATATATATATATATATATATATATATAATTTCATATTATATTGCACTACATATGTACTAAATATAAACCAATATAAATACAATATACACTATTACAATTGTATATAACCTTCCTCATAATTTATACTATATACACTCTATCTAAATTGTTTTTATTGAAGCCAAAAACTATATTAGTTTATATAAATATATAATATATACATGTATTCCACTACATTCTATCCCATCTTAATGTGCTGTCACCTGTGTCAGAGTTTAACATCCACCCTATTCAGCAGTTTTTTTCTTTTTTTACATAGTAAAAGATTTAATTAATAACTGGAAGCTTAATCAATGAATAGTTGCAGCTCTAAAGCTAATGTGTAAAATGACAGACATCAACAAACTACGAACCGCACCGAGCTGACGACTGTTTCCTGTTTTTAAGGACAGGAGCGTAGACCTGCACCCACAGAGGTATTTAATCCACATATACCTGATCTGATGTGGTTGAGGGAGGCCAACATTCGGAGCATGAAAGACGCTGGGACTGTGATTGTGTTTCTCGTCTCTTCCAACATCAGCTCGTTGCGAGTTATCACCTGGTTGACAGCGGAGGAAAAATGTCAACATGAGAGGCAACAAAGGAAAAGTTTGAGGTTTTGATTCTTGTGACTGATGTGTTGAGTCAAATATGTTGGATTATGTCAAAGTAACATAAAATTACAGGTTTGAGGAAAATTTAGAATTAAACCACAGCAGCTTAAGGGAGTGGCGGACATGTTTTTTCAATCAATAATGGAAATAATAAACTAAAAACAAACTACAATAAACTAAAGTGAAATCAAATGGATTGTTTTTTGGCTTTAGATTCAGCTGTGGTGTTAATGCTGAGCTTTACTGGAGGGACAACTGATGTTAATGGTTCACAGGTTTCTAGAAATCACTTCACTCGGAGCTGAAAAACAAAATCAAACTGAAACAAAACACGAAATGACAGAAAATTGGAAACAGATGACAAAATATTCATAATAAACGTTAAAAACCGAAAACAAAACAAGAATGTATCCACTTCTAAAACGTATGATGTTTGGTGAGATTGGATGGTTTTCCCTTTTATTTATTTATTTTTCTTTGAGTTTACGGTTTTATATTATTGTTGTTTATACTGTACGTGTGTTCTTCTGTTAAAAAATCAACCAGAGGTGGGAGTTGCAAACTAGCCAAATGCTATATGTCCACTATGTTTATTTAAAAAAAAATGTAAAAAATTGACAAAAATGACACTAAAAAGAAATCACTCCTCAGTTCCTTAAAATAAAAATAGATAAAACTTCTACATTTGGAAAACTGAATTAAACAAACACATTACTTATTTCATTCACTCATAATAAACCTTAAAGTGACACATAAGGTACTAAATTCAAAATGAAACCTGTCTCAGTAAAGTGCTTAGAAATGACAGCTGCGGGGCGGACAGACCGCTTTTTTTTTATTTTTTTATTTACAACTGAGTGCACTGCGCGTGACTGAGAAACTTCGGAAAACACAGGTCATGTGACTTCGGACCGGTCACAGCAACAGCAGATCATCCAGCATTGTGGATTATTCTCCTGAATAGTCTTTCTATAGGAATTGATACAAAGGCTTTCTAAATTTATGACATTTTGAATTTACTCCCTTATGCGTCTCTTTAACTTGTTGCCATTGTGGTGATAAATTAAAATAAAATGCCTCAAACTGACCTCGTCTGCGAGGACTCTGTTGAAAGATGGTGACTTTTCCAGTGGCGACCAAATCTTAATATCGTAGTCAATCCCTGAAGAAGCCAGAACTGAAACCAAGCACAGAAGGAAACACCGTCACAGAGGACTGGGGAGGGGGGTCAGTGAGGTCGGAGGTCCAGACTGAATGTGGACTCACTGGGGTCGTAGGGGTGCGGCTGCAGGCAGTTCACCACGTGGTTGTCGGCCTCGAGCAGCATGAGGTGTTCTGCGGTATGTCTGTCCCAGATGAAGATGTGGCCGCAGTCCGAACCGCTCATCACAAAGTTATTACCCCAGAAACACGACTCCTTTATCTGGACACACACAGGAAAAAAAAACTAAAACTTCATTTTCAAACCCACTTGTACAATTCTGTTAACTGGATGAATAAATGTGTACGTTTTTTGATACGATGTCCCATGAGCCACAGCAGCGGGGGCAGGTCTTCACCCATCTATTAATACATAGGTATCTAAAATATCAGGACGGTATCAGGTCCCACATAAAAATAACTGACTGCTAAATATAGATTTTGAGCACAACAACACATATTATAATTTTTTTTTTATTTCCCTGTACACTCTTCGATGTTCGGCATTGATCCAGTAAAGAAACGAGATATAAACCTCTGATTCAGAAGTACTGAATTTAGCAACAGTTTTCACATGAATTTAACCCCTCCGTGCCTGACATTACTGCAGTGAACAATTAGTCACAAAAAATGCACAGTTTTAAAGCACTTTATGAACATATGGTCTGGTCACAGTACAGAGAAGGCGGGGCTTATTGTTAATTGCTGGGCCATCCCATCCTTGGCTCTTTCTTACCATTGTTGGAATGTAATTACTGTTGAAATATTATATTATATTATAAGTTATGCAGATTATCATTTAGAGCATTACTATGTGTAATATACATTAGTTTTCCAAATCTGTTTACCATGTTATTTATATTATTAGGACTCTAAACAGATGAAAGTTTATCATTAAGGAAGGAAAAAATGCCTGAAATGGTTCAAAATAAATCTGTAACATGACTAGAGGCTAAACTAATCTCAGTTCCAGCTCCATTCAGCTGCTAAAAGTACCATTGTCCTTGAGTTGCGGTGGCCTTTGTAGACCATTTTGACCGAGGGTCTCCTGATATTCTGCGTTTCACTCTCCTCCATCTCCCTCCTTTCCTTCCTCCGTCGAAACAGCTCCTGGATGCGAGCGGCTGCTGAGCGTCTGGAAACACACGAACGATGACAACATATGAATGAAATACGCAAACACGCGCGGACACACAAGCCCATGCTGTTAGTGTGGCTCATGTAAACCATGCCTCAACACTGGTGAATTTTATGCCGGACCTGTCGATTCAACCACAACAAGCTTTTAAAACAAGCGTCAAGCTAGAAAGCAGAAATGATGAGGCCGATGCAGCTTCATAACTCAATAAAACCGCTGTTATTGTGTAACATCCTTCGGCTCAGGTAACAGATCAGCTGAAAACAGGACTGTGCAATATCGGTCATTTAGTTTAAGACTCAAATTTCTCTACGGAAATATTTTTTAACAGTCAATGAAATGAAGCTCCACTTTACTTTTTTGTTTTATATTTGATATGCTGTATATGTAAACCTTATTTTTTTACTAGAGTTAAAACGCTCCATGTTTCCATTTGGTATTTTAGAATATTGTTACAAAGATGGGAATTTTTTTTAATGCGTCTCCATGTCCTGTTCTATGATGCAAATCAAGATTTCTTCATGGACATTTTGTATTTTGTTAAATAATTGAAATTTGCACAAGCTTCTAAATTAAAGGACAAAATAATTAAATATCATTAAGCAAGTTTCATTTCAGGAGTATATAATCTTAAATATAATGAGTGTGGTCATTTTAACAAAGCTTCAACAATTATTGGATTAGTCTTCACCTGTTGTCAACATTTTTTGATAATCAATCGAGTCATTTTTTAAAGGAAACAGTAAAAACTCTCTGGTCACTGCTTCTTAAATGTGAATATTTCTGTTTTTTTTTTTTTTTTTTTTACATCTTTGGGTTGTGACATTTCACAGGCTTTGGGAAAAAGACATTTTTCACCATTTATATCACATTTTAGAAACCAAACAACTAATTGATTAATCAATAAAATCATCAACAGATAATAACAATAAATGCTAATTTCAGCCCTAGAAACCACTGAATTGTTGAATTTAGACTAAATGTACTATATCCTTATCCAGATATGAAATCACACAGGATAAAAGTTCCTGGTCATATTGCACAGCCCCAGCTGAGGAAACTGTTAATTCTTTTTTGTTTTTTTCTAATAAACCCTACATAGAAAATCTAAATTTCACTGAGTTCAATGCTTTTTAATCAGTACGTCATGCACACAGAGTTAATGCTTGTTTCATTCCCTGTGGAGTAAAACCTCTTTAAAAACCAGGTGGAGTCAGTACTCATATGCATGCCGTGGTAAACTGTACATTAGTTTTATGTGAGAGAAATAACCATTATGTCAACACTTCACATCGTGTTGTGCACTGTAAGTTTAAATGGATGCAATTGATGCTGGTGCAAAGGTTTTACCTGATCATTCTATCTCCTACTGCAGATCCTCTGGAATTAAATCTATTATGTAGTCAGTCAGTCAACGATAAGGCATAAAATAAATATACATGTCAAACTAACAGCACACGTAAAGTTTCAGTGTGTGATATGAAGTGACATTTAGTGCAGTGGACCCAACACCCCTCTGTGGCCACAAAAAGAAGAATGATCTTCATCTTTTACAGGTTGGCGTGTCCTTTCTAGGCTTATTAGTTGAGGAGACATTTACTCTGGTCCATATCTAAACATAGTAGAACAAAGTAATTCACGTTGACACTGGAAATAATGTGCTATGAAATGAAGAAAAAGAAAGAAAACAAAAACAAGACAAGAAACAGATAAAAGTTTGTTGTGAGCCAGAGGTGTTTTCATTAAAGGGGATAAAAATGTCACTGCTAACAGTTATGTATATCTCTCAGGTCTCAGCTCACCCTTAAGTTCATGAAGGTTATTAGTCTTTCTGTGTTTAGTGTTTCTTTTTATGCTAATTTAATAGAAGTTTGGAACAGGCCAATTAATAGTATTAGTGAGTTTTTCCAGGTACAAAATAGGCTACATTTCATAAGCACTCGTGGAGGTTATACTGAATGTAGTATCATTCTTCCTCTATCTTGTGTATCAGTCTGAAAACATCATTTTTCCCCAATCTATGTATTTCATATGATTGCTAGTCTTATGGTTCTTCAGAGCAGTTCCTTCAAGCCTTGAACAAGATATAATTTATTGATCTCCAAGGGGGAAATTCATTCAAGTTTAAAGAACAAAAACGTGTTAGAGACACCAGTGTGATCACAGTACAACACCTTAAACTCATCTTATTTGTTTCAGATCATACCGGGGGGGGCTGAACGTTCATTCTACTGTTGTTATTTTCAGGTGATCTCTCTAAATTTCCCAAATCTAACACACTGAACCTTTAGATGCATGTGTGTGTTTTCTTCTTGTGGTTGAGCTTCATGTGGGTGGAACTGCTGCGTACCTCTGCCCCTGTCCTCTGAACCTCGTTGACGGGATCAGAATCGGATCGTCGTCGCTGTCGTCTGAGTCCTGGTTGCCTCGTGCAGGTTGACTCTGGCCCGCCTCCCCCTCGTGGCCCTCCCCTGTCGGCTCCGTTCTCCTGCAGCCTCCTGATGTGTCCTCGCTGCCTTCGGGCTGACTCCTATCTGGTAGCGTAGACACCACCGTGTCCCCCTGGGAGGAGCCCTCTACGGGGGCTGAAGCTGACGAGCTGCTCTGGGTGCCGGAGCAGGAGGCGTCAGAAGGTGGAGGTGCTGTGGAGGCAGCCGGTCCACTCTGCTCCACTGAGGACTGAGAGGGAGCTGAAGGGAGAATATGTCAGTATCATATGTGAAAAAATGACTTTTATTTATTCAATCCTGGAGTCACAGTAGACTCCCCCTTTTCAACTAAACAGTGGAAATTAAAATAAGGAAATTCAATAATAAAAACCAAAGTAACGACATCTGAAAATGTCTCAAATATAATGTTATAAACATTAAGCCTTAGATGTCTTCTCAAATTTGAACATGAGGTCTTAATTTCCACAAATATTGCATCCAATTTTATTTATCCACCTGTTCTATAATAAAGCGTGCATTTCTGTTAAATAAATCAATAAATAAAATGTACCAGTAAATGTTTTGTACATTATTTCATTTAATACTTGGATTTACCTATTTGACAGATGTATATTAACTTAAGTTACTCAGAAAGCAATGAAACATATTCCATATACACACCTTTATATTCATCAACATTGCAAAAATCAGTTATTCATATACGTGTCTTAAATTTGATTAAAATATACCACAAAATTTCTTAAATATATGTAATTCTGCTGTCTGATACCTGTGGACACCATGGATAATACAAGGCAAATTAATGTTAATGTAAACTGTGTCCGTGGTAAGCATCTTTTTCATCTGTTTAATATTTTGATTATGTAGAAGTCACCTTGCTCAGACACCGAAGTCTCTTTTGACAGATTTTCCCTGCTCTGCAGCGCCACAGGTTCAGATGTCTTCGGAGCTCCGCTGCCCATAGAACTGGATGTGCTGCTGCTCCTATAGAAGAAAGAACAAACACCAGTTAATAGGTGTTTAGCTGTATCATCTATGATTATACTTGAGTGGCAAATTGGTTGTACAAACCTTACATTGTCTGTATTTTAAAAAAGTCAGGACGGGAATTTCTGGATCTGATTCACATACAATCACTTATTATGTTTGTGAATTTTATAAAACAACTGTAATCGCAAAATCAGGAAAAGTTGTAACATAAAACAGTAATTTCTAAATTTATTTAGACTTGTTTTTCATTACATAAAGTATAATCCATTCCTGTAATCAGGCCTTTAAGGCATTTCAGAAAAAGTTACAATGAAGCCGGTTTAGGACCAGTAAAGAGGGAAAAACTGAATAATGGTGGGATTTGAAGCAGATCATGTCAGCAGTTGTTATCATGCTTTGGAATAAAAGCAGCATCATGTAAATCTCTTGTTTTTCCAGAGAAAAGATAGAACAGGATTTGCCAATTTACCTTTTTAAGTATGAGAAAATACTTTGTACAGTGTAGAGAATGCAGAAAAGGCTCCAGGAGTCTGGTGCAGTTGTTCCAGTTTAATTATCTAATGTATAAAATCATAATTACACTTATTTATTATATTTACAAAAAAATGTCATTATCAAATTTCCCAGTTTTAAGAAGACAACAAAAGTCTAATGGGGAATATTATGCTTGGAAAAGACAAAATGTCATTTATCTCAAAGCACTGGAACCACATGGGTTTAGGATTACCCGGAAAAACATTTGGAATTCAGTAGTTATGATAGAAAACATTAATTAAAACTACAGCGGGACGAGAAGAAAATGGAAAACAATGGGTACAGAAGTGATGTAGCCTCTGGTCTATGGAGGTGCCATTTTATAGCTCACAAAAAAAGTTAATCCTTCTTCACGTTTGTAACAAAAAGAGAAACTAACATAATTTTATGCTACATCCTCCATCTGAACATTTAAGCATAATCATGTTGTAATAAATGAATAAATGCTTCCTCTTCCAGACTTCACTCACCACTCGTCTGTGAAATCCAGCTTTATTGTACTGGTGGTGGTTCCCTCTGAACTGTAGTGTAGGCTGAGGACTGGCTCTGCAGCACTGGGTCGACTGGTACTGGAGATACTGGTTGTACTGATGGAACTGGTGGTGGGAGGGCTGCTTCTGGCTGGTACTGACACTGGTTCTTCGGGAGGTGACCCTGCAGCTTCTGCTGCTCCTACAGGGAAGGATGACCACAGCAGAGAGAGAGAGAGAGAGAGAGAGAGAGAGACAGACAGACAGACAGAGAGAGAGAGAGAGGCAGACAGAGAGAGAGAGAGGGAGAGAGAGAGAAACAGACAGACAGAGAGAGAGAGAGACAGACCGACAAACAGACAGACAGACAGAGAGACAGGCAGAGAGAGAGAGAGAGAGAGAGCGAGAGGCAGACAGAGAGAGAGAGAGACAGAGAGAGAGAGACAGACAGACAGACAGAGAGAGAGACAGACAGACAGAGAGAGAAAGAGAGCGAGAGCAAGAGAGAGAGAGAGAGACAAAAGCAGAATGACCATCAGTGTGGATGCCAAACACTGCTGTGCTCAGACTGAATTAAGAAACCATGATTAGTGTTCCTGGAAACATGCAACTGTCTGTTGCATCACTCCACACACATAAACAACACAAAACAGAAAGGGGAACATGCTTCGACAGAGACAAACCAACGGCAGCAACAGCACAAAAAATATACAAACACAGGCAACACACGTCAAAGCCCTCAGTCCACACCTCAGCAGAGATCCAAACCCCTTTACAGAAGACTTATGGCATGAATTATTGGAGATTCCAATAAAAACTGACAGCAACATTTGTTTGTCAGCTGGAGTGAACCAGCATGCTGTTGTTCAAACAAAATGTCCATATCCACAACTTTCATGGTCAGCTGCAGTGTACGGTACTGCAGTGGAGGAAGATACCTCATGTTTAATCAGAACTACAATTCCAAAAGGTCCACTTTAGTTTATTGACAGTAAATAAGTCTGATGACAATCCATTTGGAAATTAACTGTTTAAGATAAATGAACACAACACTGTTTGTTTCAGCCTCTCATCTACACTCTTGGGGTGTGAAAAGTGAACCTGAAAAGTGAACTTCTAAGAATTTATGATAAAAGTCTTTTATTTCTTAAGGATGACTGAAATAAGGGCAGAACTAATTGACAGATTGATGGATAATTAAAATAGATGCAGCTTTGTTCTTGGATGAGTAAATAAGCAAAAATCAAAGATGATGAAGACCTGGAGTTTGTCCCCAAGCAGCTTCAGTGGCAGCTCACTGCTCTGAAAGCACTACATGCTATTGTTAACGCAATGAGTTAACCTTTAACCTTTAATATGAATTTGCTTTGTTTTAATTTGAGTGAAGTGCAGGTAAAAGGACCCCTCACCTGCAATATCCATACAAATCTAATAAACAACCAGGTAATAATGGTTTAAACCATCACTACAGATCTGTCTATTCTGCTAAAATGCAGAATCACAGATTACAGTACTGCAGTATTCTGTAGTCCAGTGACAGTAATGTAAATCAGATTTATGTCTGCAGTATCTATCATATGCATGTGGACCAATAAACATGGAAGGGAAAGCAGCAGATTCAACGAAAGAAAGCAACAGCGTGAGGGGAAAAAAATGCAATGTAATGGAGAAGTGTTGGACAAAGCAGGTGGTGAGGGGAGAAGACGCACCCTGCTGTTCATCAAGAGTCATGGATCCCAGCTGTTTGTTTACCACAGAAGAGGGGGAATCTGGAACACAAACGAGACCGACTAAACATTGGACCCTCACGTCAAACCTGAGGGCTCACAGAGTCAAAGCGCACAAGGGTTAAACTTCAGTCATGTTAAAAAATTTATCATCCAAGGCCAAGCAAGAAGAGCTGTAAATTCAGCCAAAGGAAAAAGCTTCATCTGCAAAACTTTTATGAGCAAAATGAGCATCAGAGATTAGTCTGAATGAAAGTAAGAGGCAAAATGAGTTCAAACATGCTTACAACAGCTACGCTACCTCAAATAGGAACAGTTAGTTAATGTAAAACAAAGCAACATAACAAAGTTCATAATGAAATTCTGAATCTAAAAGTCACCTGTGTTCTCCATCATGACAAAATCGTATTCATTTCATACAAGCATCCTGTTTGTTACCTACACGATACAAGCAGCGGCCGTTTCATCAAATCTAACCTGTAATAACTTCACCATTAAAGCCCGTTTCAGACACGCTTTTAGATCAGATGAAAATTTTAGATTTCAATTATATTCACGTAAAAGTTATGGCACAAATCCATTTATGCAAAGACCACAGGACAACACATGTTGAACGCAGAACGGATATATTAAAAGGCTGTGACAGTAAAGACCAAATAAACCAGTTTCATCAAACCCTAAAATATCATATATGACGGTGAGGAGATTCCTGTGGTGTCACATCAACAACTGGCAACCATAATATCCATCAGACCTGAGCACAAGTTCATTAATGAAGTTATGAATTAAGCTTCACATGAAACACAGAAGCAGATGGGAATTAAATGAGTCTCATATCTTTATATCTGGTCATTCAGAAAAGGACAGTGATGATAAGTGATCAGTGGTCCGTCTATTGTTGCATTGATCTATTCTGGTAAATAATGGATGATTCAAGTCAATTTTTGTCCAAAAAGGCTTCTTCTTTTCCCTGTTTTATATCTATGAAAATGAGAATTACCAGAGTTTTGGGCTGTAGCTCAGAAAAACAAAAATATGTCATATTGCCATCCAGATGATCAGTTATTTAATCATGAACATAGTTGTCAGTTTAATCAATAATATAAATAATTATGATTTAAAGTACTTTTGCAGAGATTCCATTCCATTCCATTAGGCTGACGCTTTTATATAAAAGGGAGTTAAAAGGTATAGACATGTATAGCATAAAGGGCCTTGCCCAAGGGCCCACCTGGGATTCAAACTGGCAACCTTTCACTCCAAAGTCAGTGATGTAAACCACTAATCTATCCAGTCACCAGAGATTTGAATAGACCCCTTTAAACATTCTAAGTAAATAGTTCTTCCATTTTTCACTACTCTCCACAGGCTGCACTATTCATTTACAATAATAAACACCAAACACTATTTAATCATTCTTTCTATTTGAAGCATTGCTATTTGAAGCATTACATCATTATCCTCAAATTGCAAGGTGCCAATATAAGTGACAACTACAGTCAGAAAAGTTGTTCATTTCATGTCTGAAAAGGGCTTAAGTTATGTTAAGTTATTAAAATAAATCAGTGTGTGTCCATCAAACATATGTGAACAACCACATAAGCAATGATGACGCCAAAGCAGAGTTTCATACTGACTGGTGCCACCCCAACAGGAGAGTTAAAGGTAAAAACTCAAGCAACAGGTGGAGTGATGATGTGAGAGCGTTTGTGAGTGAGGAGCTGAGCATACAGCGCAAAAATGACACAAAGTGGCAGCTACAGAAGTGGACAAGCAGAAAAAAAGGATCATGTTGGGATTAGTTGTCAGTTATAGCAAGACCGGGTCCTCCTGTAACCTAATGTCAGCACAGAGGGGAGGGGAAGATGGCGAGGGAGGGGCCCATATGGAGGAGGTGCTGCAGGGGTCAGGAGCTCGGAGGGGCGGGTAACCTGTACGGGGTCGTGTCTCAGCAGCTGCAGCTCTTTGTGATTGTCTCTCAGGAGCTGCAGTAGAAGAAGAGGAAGAAGAGGCAGCCGCTCGCTGACCCTGTCCTGGGGGGTCGGCCAGCCGAAGTAACCTCTGCAAACGCCTACACACTAAACTTATGGGCAGCCGATGAGGACCGTACTCTGACAAAGAGGCAGAGGAAGAGAGGGAGAGTGAATGCACGATTAGAAGACTGAAGGAAGGATGTGAGCAGACGACTGGGAGCAGAGTCAGGCAAAAAAAAGGAGGAGGACAACAGGATGCTGAAGGAAACAAGAGTGAAGTGAGGCTGCTGCTTGAGTGGAGTGGCCCCAACACCCACACACACACACCCACACACACATACACACTCGTATACACACATACAGTACATAACCAGCAGAGACTGAGTTACACTGAACTAGATCACAACACTTTGTTGGATTGGCGCGTTTCCATCCAGCTGTTTATAATCACATTTTTAATAAGAATCCTTAATTTAAAATAAATGGTTTTGGTAAAGTAGGAAGGCTTGGTGTATCAATAAAAGATAAATGCATGTGCAGTAAGTGCAATGGGAATAGATTTTGTGAATAATTGTGTGTTTGTTTGAATATATGGACTAATGAGGAGACTAAATTTCTCAGATTTAATGCAAACAAACAATATTAGACAAAAAACATCAACCTAATGTTAACATGTATAAAGAGCTGCAGAATCAAATGTAAATGAAGGACTTGAACCAACATTAATATAGTGCAGAATATAAAGACCATGAACCAGCACTTTGATGTTGGTTCTGTCCAGTTTCAGGTCTTCACCTCTCTGCCCATCCATCAGCAGCTCAGGTGCTTTTATTTTGTTATTGTGGGACGCACCGTCTCCATCAGGCAAGTTTTAGACAATGATGATGAACTAACTTGTGTATAAAAGTAGTGGTAACTGAGCATGAACTCACATTTTCTGAAAATTCTGTTAAAAGTATTCAACACATTTGGATGGGAACCCATTCCTTTTTGTTTGTGAAACTTGTCAAAGTTTTGTGTGCTCTCTCACCTGAGAGTGCATGTTCCGAGGTCGGCGTAGCCGTTGGCGTGACCGTCGGCGTGGCTGTCGGCGTCGGAGTCCCTGTCGTGTCAGCCTGACTCCTCTGCTCTGAGTCAGGGGAGGAGGTGATGGGGGAGGAGGAAGGTGCTGAACTTTCCACTGATGATGAACTGGAAGGAGGAGGTGCTGTAACTGTGGATGATGACCCTGAGGAAGAAGAGGAGGTGGATTTAGGCATGGGGGCGGTGGCAGCAGGACCAGCAGATACCTCGGGGGGATCAGTCTCTGCGGGCCTGGGGGCGGTACTGGGCTCCTGACTGGAGTCTCCAGCAGAGGCAGGTGGAGAATTTGACGCCCCCTCTGGACGGACAGCTGTTCCTGTAAAAGACACAGGAGAAAATAAAGAATACCACACAGCACGTTTAAACAATCAACAATGTAATAAGAACGGATTGGATATTTATAGTGATTTTCAGTGCTTTAAAGTGCTTTACATTATTCATTCACTCTTACATTCACACACTGGTGGTGATAAACTACACCTGTAGCCACAGCTGTCATTTGACCCGTTTTGACATTCAACAGTAGTAAAAATACCCTAAACATCATTATTTTATCCTGAAATTTGACGACTTTTCCTAAATTTTGCCAAAATACACAAAAATGAAAATATTTTAAAATGTACTCTTGCACAGTTACTACAGATTTTTGGACACTGAGGCTGGTTCAGGTCAGTTTTATATATAAATCATACTGATTTTTATGTGTTATGTAAAACAGGACATGATATTGTGTGATAGTAGATGATTTTAATTTTAACTTAATTTAATTTTAAGTTTGTAAAACTTAAAAATATGCTCTTCCTGCTCTGAAACATTATATTTATATATTACATATATTTATTAATGTGAGATAGTCTATTTACACATTCTAAATAAATCTGTAGTTCAACATTTGGTTTAGACAGTTGCTATGAGTGAATTATGGGTTAAATTTGACCTGAACCAAACTCTGAAGGTTTAAGAAATGAACAGTTTGTAAGGATTAAACATTTTTTTGTAAAAAAACAAAAAACTGTTGAAATATTTATTAGTTATAGTTACATGTCTTGCGTATCATAACCATGTATTTTCAGAAGTCTGTAAATTTGTTGAACAGATTTTCTGTGTGACCTGACCCAGGTGAGGCTGAGGTCTCACACCAACATCCCTGGATCAATTTCCACTTCAGACCCTTTGCTGCATCTTTCATCTTTCAGTAAATGAACATTTATGCCAAATTTGGGGACATTCCCTCTTGGTGTTCCCAAGGCATCATATTCAGAAATAGAATTTTCAGATGAGCCTCACCTCTAGGCCGTGCCTGAGGCCGAGTTCCTCTGCTGCTTTGAGCTTCACTGGCCTCTTCAAACCATCGAGACAACATGTCGGACATCCTCTGCATGAGGGACACGTTTGGGCTTTGTTCCCCTAGAAAAACCCAAAACATGTAGATGAATCATACCAGTATTCTGCCTTCAAGACAGTGTCATAAAAAAGGAAGATAAATGAACACAGTATATGACAAAAAAAGACAAATGCATAATAAGTTCCTCTTCAATAAACCATTTCCTTATTTTCTGCTTTGATAAGGACAATTAGAATGATGCAATCTTTAATAAAACACAAAATATAAATATCTGTTAACAGAAAGTAATTCAGATTACAATATCAACTTCAGTAAATGTGGAATAACTATTAAGATACACAATATCAAGAGTCCCACCAAGAGACACCCTTTTAACACCTTATGTTATAACACAAAAACAGGAATAGAAATTAAAGTACTAATGGAAATGGAAATTCCGAGTATTTATAAAAAAAAAAAAAAAATCACTAATAAAAGTTCCACAAAAACTGTCCTCAGTGTAAGTTAACATGATAATCATTTTATCACTTAAAAAGGTTAAGCAAAATTTATCAGGTAAGGAGATACTTTGTGGACATGCTCTAGAAAAGAGGGTGGGGTGTTTTTTGGGGGGTTCCTGTTTCACCATTAACCACATGACGGGGAAGGGGAAATGTCAACAGGAGGAGGAATTATGAAACAATAGGTCCGTTTTCAGAATCACCTCTTTTGCATAATGTAGGCACCAGAGAAACATTGCACTGCCAAAAAATACAAAAAACACGAACAGGGTGAGCGTCTTTAGTTTTCCACTATTAAAAATGCTCAAAATAAGCCTATACATTATATTGTGTTTGCATTATTTGCTGCAATGTGTGCATGTGTGATTATTATAATGAAGTGGCATCCACAAAAAGTCACAGAATGCAAATTAACTCCAAAACAAGAGAAAATGAGGGAAGAAGGAGACAAAAGAACAGAACAAACAAAATGGTGAGACTGCAGTAAGAAAAGCAGTTCCTGATGAATGGAATTATTTAGGCTACAGAAAGGAACAAAAAAAGAAACTTTGTCCACAGTGCCATCAAATGCCATTAAATAAATAGTCCATTAAATAGTGAAATTTGTATTGTGTTAGGTTTTCTATGCAGATACACCAGCCCCACTTATTCATTTATATTGCAATATACAGTGCTGTATACAACTCCAAGGCCAACATTAGATATATGTAAAGTATCTACAGGAGTAAAAAAACAAAAGCTTCAAGGAAAAAAGCTTCTATAAACATACCTTTTCAGTTTTCTTTTCTGTTGTTCACCAAGACAATATGAGAGATACAAGTTTCATTCTACACACACACTGCAAAAATCTAAATCTTACCAAGTGTATTTTTTTTGTCATTTCTAGTCAAAATATCTCATCACATTTAAAATAGGACATAATCACCCAAAGAGTAACTTGTAAGTGAGATATAAGAACTTATTTTTGGACAACAGATCATCATTTTATTTGTTCCATTGGCAGATTTTTTGGCTTGAATTAACCCAAAAAATCTGCCAATAGAACAAGTGAAAAGGATCTCGGTAAGATTTGTTGATTTTCAAGATCTAATGTTTAAAAATAAGTTCTTATATCTCACTTACAAGTTACTCTTTGGGTGATTATGTCGTATTTTAAATGTGATGAAATATTTTGACTATAAATGACAAAAAAAAAAATACACTTTTTTGCAGCGTGTGTGTAGAATGAAACTTGGTAAAAAAAAAAAAAAAACATCAGAAAATTCACGTAATAAATCTCATATTGTCTGAAGAAAAGAAAAGAAAACTGAAAAGGGATGTCACACTAAATACTACCACTTTGGTTTATAGAAGCTTTTTTTTCCTTGAAGCTTTTGTTTTTACTGCTGTACATACTTTATATATATCTAGACTGAGAAACGTGTGCATGGTCATTATAATTTTACTAAACCAACAAACTTAGCGTTAGCCTTGGAGTTGTACACAGCACTGTCAGATGTTTCTGTTTGTGCTGTTGCTATGGGGTCAGGGGTCAAGCTAAATAGTGACTTTAACCTTCAGAAACCATTCAGTTCAGCTCATGTGAGTCTTAAGGCTATGTGCATACAGTACTTCCTGTGTATTCTTCTTGTATTTGAAGAAAAGACAATGAGAAATAAATAAATATACTCATTCTGACCTTGTGCAGTGTTCGCATTGAACACGGCAAGGTCATTTTTAATGGGGATACACTGAATTAAAAGACCAGGGGAGGGAATCATAGGTCAAATTCAACCCTAAATCCTCAACATGTGTGAGATCTTATGAAATTATCCCTGAAGCTAAATGTATTTGTGACCGCTCATAAATACTAAATTAACCTTTTTGTCCATATACTGCAAACCTACCATCTCGCTCTCTCTCGCTCTCAGGACGAGCCCGAGGTCCAGTGTCAGACCAGTCACCTCGAAGACGCAGGCGTTTCACTGGAGGCTGCCTCAGCTATGGAAACACACACGCACACACACACACACACACACACACACACACACACACACACACACACACACACACACACACACACA
>JAPSES010000019.1:4159193-4178286 GCA_029822895.1 Maxillicosta whitleyi | reverse complement strand
TATGTTCACATAAAACTTGTTCTGTACTAAATCCACACACTTGTGGATTTTATAATTAAATATCATACTAAACAAATGTTTAGAATGAACTATTAATACCCACGTGGAAGCTACCTGTGACTTTGTTAACAAACACGGTCTATATTTACATCATGACAATATCAGTTAATGTAGGACAAAATGCAGGTTTTCTTCCTGTTATATCGGCCTATTTGTAGTTATAGAAAATGAGGTTGCATTATCAGGTTGGGCTGCCAGCAAAGTTAGACAAGGGACAGGACATTAAAAAGTGTAAGATACAGCAGCAGATGATAATGATCAAATGGATAAGAAAAAAAAAATAACGCAAAAATGTGTCATTGCTCCTTTTTGTGCATTATTTGTGTTGTGATTTCACTGAAACTGTGTCAGTGTCCCAGTTTCTTTTGCAATTATTAGGTTTCTCAAAGTAACAACATGAAATGTGTTCAGATTTCTGTGCAGGACACTTCAAAACCTTATAACCAGGATATTGAAGTCCATGTAAATGTTAGATGAAATAATTATCCTGATGAGAAACGTCATAAACGTCACTCTGAACTCTTTCAGGTACCAGCAGGACCAGAAGGCAGAACAAGCCAAGGCTGTGGCAGAGTCCTGAGTGCTTTTCTGTTGCCAACGCTCCACTCCGGTGGACTCAAAGGGAGACTGCATCGGGCATAAACGTGCCCCTTCTCATCATCTTCATCATCTCCACCTAATCAAAGTCGTCTCCGTAACATCCATGCCATAGTCATTATTTTACCACACCAAGCCTGTTTGCCCTGTTGGAAATGTGCACTTCTCCTTAAGTTTCCAATTTCCTCAGGGAATTAAAAAAAAAAAAAAAAAGAGATAAAAGAAATAATATAAAGGACGTTTTTTTAACTGTAGTCAACACAAACTCAAGAATGGTTGTCATCAGCGCACAATAATACTTGTTTAGCAAGTTGTATGATTGTACATTCATTAATTTAAGTTCATGCTTTATATCTCATGCACTAGTTGGGAAGTTTTTGCTTTTTCCATCATCATTTTTTGGGTGTAGCAATCAGTACCTCACGCAATAATTTCCCAAACATGTAAGTCTTGAATATGTGTTGAACGTGGTTTAAGGAATGTTTTCCCAATGAATTTAATAAGGGTTTTGTCACATTTATCATTTCCATAGTTATTTATAATTTGGTTACTGCCACAGCATCTGTTTTCCTTATAATTAAATCAGTATTGATAACATACCAATTTCTTCCACTTATTTTTTTAATGGCTTTAACACATACTGTGTCAACAAATTCTGATAAATCGACATTCTGCCTTGAATGAAATTTCTTCTCATCAAAAGTGTACAGGCAGAAACTGTCATTTTTGGTTCTTAATATTATACCAATGCCACTTATTTAACCTGTGCAGCTGTTTGTTGTCACCACTCAAGAGTCGACCATCAGACTTATCACTTTTATCACTGTTCTTAAAAAGGTGTTGTATATTTTCTGTAAGACTGTTGTCTTTGACATGTTCTCACTGTAATTATACATTCAAACCACGTTTTACTAGTTAATAATTGGAGTGATGACATAAATATTTCTGCTGAAAAACTAGCACCTTGAGAGTTGATTTGTGCCGACTCTGTGGCAAAAATGATGCTAATAAACCCTTTTAACACCAACAAAATATTGTGGAGTTTACAGACACAGAAGGCCCGATGCAACAGAATGAAAGATCCACCGGTTAATGGTTAGTAACTTTATCAGTAGGGAGAGAAAACATCTGGGAAATATAGGATCCAAAATATTAAAGACAGGGATTATGTAATATTCCTGATCATATGATTTTGTGAGGAGTTAAAAGGAGGAATGTCCCAAGTTGATAAACTCATCAGCTCAGACCAGTGAACTCCAAGTAAACCAGTGATTTTAGATCTGTAACTGGTCTAATGTGGAAAAATATTTCCCCTTCTCAATGTTTGCAGTGACGTTTTCAAAAAACAAACGGGTCCAGATTTGAGTAGACCAAGTAACAGGGTTCATACATATTTTTCCCAAAGTCAAATTGTAACATTTTTAAAGGGAAGTTTTCCAGCACAGCACCATAAAAAGTACACATCTACAGGAATACATATACTCATGATTATTTTATCACAATGATGTACACTATATTATACTATAAGCATCTAGAATAATTCATAATAGCAAAATGTTTAGAAATTAAGATTTATCCAAAAAAAAAAAAGGGAAGCTACTAAGTATTCTTCAGACACACTCGGACCGACACAAAGATCAAGATAAAAATCTACCAGAATTCTACCGGAGGGCACCCGTTACTTTTGGTTGAAACTGCAAGCACTTAAAACTAAAATTCAAGCATTTTTCAGACCTTGAACACATCAAAATTCAAGCATTTTCAAGGATTTGAAGCACCCACATGAACCCTTAAGTGGTTTTAAATCCTGATAAGAATATGAACAAGATGCAAGGAAAGCAGACAACCATCATTTTCATTAACATATTCTGAAACCTTATACAAGGCTCAAAAAAAAAAAAAATGTAACTTTTGGAAACACACTGGGCATTATGGCAAAACAAACGTGTATTTGAGGAAAGTCTTGTTTTACATCCAGTACCTCCCAATGGGGTTTGGATGTGTGTACAAGTCACCTGATGCCCATTAGTTTATAAATGTAATCAACACATAAAGACTCAAAGATAAAATACTCAACTATCATAGTAGCTTAGTTCTCAAAACATTAGCGGTAAATGTAAAAAAAAGAAAAAAGTATGACATCTGAAATATAGTGCAGCTAGTAAAATCAGTAACTCGTGCAGGCAACAAACTTTTCTGGCTCATGTAACCTTCCAACAGGTGGACTGGTCCAGCTTTAGATTTGTGTCTGTAAACACAGCCACTGTTACCAACACAACATCCTGTTACCAACTGCATCCTCAGGCTAAAGCAGCACTGTCAAGACAATGAAGTGTAAAAATGACACTCATGCCTGCACTTTCTGATCCGGTCATACCACATCAACCTGAGACAGAACTCGCTCAGCAGCCACCCTCACCGAATATAGAGCATTAAAAACACCTTCAGAGTCTGGACTTTAATGAGAGTCTGAACACCATTTCTGGTTTAACAAAATTTTATTCACACCCATAAACAAGAAGCCAGGTTTAGCGTTTTCCACCAATACGGGGTGCGGCCATCTTCACAGGCTTGGCGACCTTGGGTTTCTGCGCAGTCTTGGCAGCGGTCTAGAAAAGAAAAAATATTTATGTCACAACTTCACACTAAAAAATCAGAACAGTGACTGTAGTACCTATCAAAGTGCACAAAGAACTGAGTCCATAAAAGCCTGAAACAGTCTAACAGAGTGTTTTACGAAGCAGGAAATTTCAGTGTATTATTTCATATTATAAGGTGATAATATTCGAAGAATCTGAACAATATTTGGTGAAAATTCCTTTATTCTGCACAATTTAAGGTCATACCTTTGCGCTGGGGGCAGCGGGCTTCTTGGCCGCCTGCTTTGCCTTCTTGGCCTCCTTGGCAGCCCTAAGAAGAAGAAAGTACAAGCAATCACATATCAGTTAAGAGTGGACATTACGGGTCATCTTTGAACCATCATGAAAATGAACATTGACAGTAAGGTTCCTGGGTAGAAGTATCTGGAACGGAGAAAATATGAATAATACAAGCAAAAGGAATTTAGTCTTCAGGCACATATGCAAAATATTTATACAAATTAATTACAGCCACAGAATGTCTTCATACACCCAAAGGCATTCAATTATTTTTTTACAAACAGTAACTTATCTTGGCATTGTTTTGGAAACAATGACATCTTAGTGCCCAAGTTAACCTCAGACTTTGTGGATGAGAACAAATTTTGGACCCACTGCTCTCTTATGCAGTGTCTTTCAGAGGATCATGTTTACAATCTGCTCAATCAGATTTAGTACAAATGTTATGCAGCTGAAGTATCACAATGCCATATCACATGTACTATAATAATTTTAACCTAGTGAGTAAGACCAGTCCTTTTTCTTTTTAAGATATGAGACATTTAAATCAGTGATCCTCCTAATTAATTCTCAAAATTATTTTCTAATTTTTGTTAAATTCAGAAATATACGATGAGTGTATAGTGTGAGTGACAAAGGTCCTCTGTAGCAGTCATGGTCTCACATATGTAGATGTACCAGATCTGTGCGTTTACCTGATGGCCTGCTCTCTCTGGGCTTTGCGGACCTCTGGCTTCTGGTTCCTCTTGGCCATGATCTCAGCCAGGGAGGCCCCAGTGATGGCCCTCTGGAATTTAACTGCACGGCGGGTACGCTTCTTTGTCACCTCTTCCTGTTAAAATGCAAGACGAAAGTACCACATTTATATCAAGTACCAATTTTTGATTTATGGACACAACTCAAGGGACAAAGAGTAACTAATGTTCCTGTACATTTCCATACAAATCTTGTTAATGTCTCAATTATGGCTTTCAAGATTTGTAAAAGCTTATATTTACAATGGATCCTCAAACAGGCAATTTCTTTCCAGCAGAGGTTAAGACTGAATAATACACTGCGGAACACAAGGAATCCAAACATGTATAGAAAGTATGACCTATGGCAGAATAACTGTACTATCAGAGGACATTTACAGTGACATTTTGTTGGAGAGTTTGGAGGCTGACCAATGGTGAGAAGTCAAGACAGACATCAAGGGCCAGTACTATGATCTCCTTCTGCTCTATGGCTGCAAGTGAGGAGTGAGCGCTGCTGCACAGGCTACAAAACGTAGCCTGGCAACAACACATAACATGGACCAACACCACGCACACCATCCACCTGCAGCCAAACTAGTATCAATGAGCTCATTCAGATCAGATGCACACAGTTCTGTACCATGCAGTGTTACTGCCAACACAGACCTGAAATTCAAGTGTTTTCTGAACCATTCAACAAGTTTAGTTTCCGACTTCAAGACTGTTTATAAAAGATGTAATTTAAGACCTTTTTCACAGCTCAAATTGGGACTGGACTCTACTAGACTGGTGGCTCCTCATGTGAATAATCATCAAGAGTTGACATAAGTTTGTAATTTGTGTTTTCCCTGAGGACCTATCTAACTAATGATGTTATGTCCCATATGTCCACTTCAACCTTGTACAAGGTGTAGGAGATTTTTACATTCACTCAAGTTATACAGACATCACCCAAGTAATGATTTAACACATATCAAAATGATATGCAAAACAGAGGAAACCCTAACACTCATGCTTTTGAATTTTAATTTATGTAAAGACCCAGGTAATCCCCAAACCATCAGCACAGCATAGATAAACAGCATAAAAAGAGCACCCCCGTTAGAAAACACATACAATGAAACACTACCTACCTCCACAAATAACCGTTAGAGCAGCAAACTAATTTTAAATACATACTGTTCACTTTAGCGTCAATCCACCAAGTGTTAGGATGAAAGCCTCTAAATTATCAGTTTACATAGTTTGTTTCATGACTAGACATCTTACTCAATCCAGTACTTACAGACTGGCCCTTCTTGTGCTTGCGTCTGTAAAGCACAGTCCAGTTGATCTGTCTAGGATTCCTCTTGGCCAGGAAGGCAGACTCGCATTTGGCATTCAAAAACTGGAACACCTGAAGAAAATTAGATACATCAAGATAAATATATTGTTATGACAATCAGAATCATCCACTTATGAAATTTCCCCAGGGTGGCATAAATAAATTATTCTATTATATTAACCATTACGTCCTGATTAACAAGCTTATGGAGATAATTGCATCTGCTGCGAAATATTTTCATACAAACCCGGTAATGGCACACATTTAAAAAAGTCTGCTAGGAAAATACTATGCATTGCATCATGAAATCAACACATTTACAGGGCTAAGACTAATAACATTTCAGCCAGTCTACACACAATGTGTGTTGCTATCATCTGGTCGTTTGGCGTTAATTACAATTTTCGAATTCACCTCTATGTAGTACACGCTGTTAAGATTATTAGAAACAAAGTTGACAACACGGCATTACACAAAAGCACCTACGACTAGAGTAAGTATCACTGCCAAACAACACTTCAATGCCAAGTAAGCTAGAAGCTTAGGCTAAAAGCTAAGCTAACCGTAGCAAGTTGATACTGGTTGAGTGTAACGAACCGAGCCCACGAGTTCGTTTTAAGCCGTTACAAACGTACAATTAGTTTCAAAGACAATGACTACACAGCGTTGACCCAGTTACATATCCTTCACTTCGTGTCTACCGGCAAAATTAACAGAACCCGGCATGGGAATAAGCCAATGGTTACCTTTCCGTCTATCCTGGCGTATCGGCGGCCATGGCCGGGGTAAATTTTATACCCACTGAAACTGCACAACTCGACCCTGAAAATGACAAATATTAGGCATCACCGAAAGAAAAGGTTCCAACATTACCCATAATGGCAATAGCATTGTTATGGATGGTATTTAAATATAAAGATGACATTAGATTATATTCCGTAAACTCACTTCATGATGGCTACGAGAGGGCACAAAACCGGAAAGAACGATTGCGGAAGCGGAAACGGAATTGGGACTACGATTCTGTGTTTATAAAATATAACCGGAGGATAGTTTTCGTTTGATTTACTTTTTAATATATTTTTTTATATATATACAACATATAAATATGTGAATTATTTTTTTTTGTAAAAAGATACGTTTTACTTCGGCCAATCATTAGCTACAACATGACAACATGACGTTTGCCTAGCAAGCGGGGCAGGGACAAGGATGAACGTAATTTCAACCTTAATAATTTGGAGATAAATTGATTATTTATGCAATACGCCAAAATATCTGTAATCGTTTTTTGTAGTTGACATTTTTGCCATATTTTAATACTGCAACCACTCGCGGTTTTGAGCTATACTAGCGCGACGCAGACGGCGACAAGTTTGTAGTCTTTTCAAGCTACAAATACACCTTTCCACAGTGAGCGAGGTAACTCATTCAAACTACATTTCCCCAAACCGTGTCGCGACGTTTTGAACCGTTTAGCGACTGGCAGACGAAGGAAGCTTCTTGTCTTTCACACTAACGTAACATAACTGACTGCAGCTAACAGAGTTCAATAACAGCAGCGACAAGATGGGTGTATCGGATTTACAGTTTGATACAAATGCTGGTAAGTGTGGCACATACAACGACAAGTCATTTATTTAGGCACAGCCCTGCGTACTTTTACAAGGCTAGTAACATTAACCTAGCTAACTTTACCATCTCGTGTTAGCTATTAACCTTAGTGAGATTATCTCGCATCCAGTGAGTCAGAGGGTACACATCAAAACATCCTGTCAGACTCAGAAATGATGATAGATTTTAACAAAGCAGATATCTGTTAATTTTGCTTAATTCTTGTGGCTATTTTACCTGGTGCCTATGTCAGATCCTGTCGATATGTATTACATGAGATGGTATTTAATTTTCTTCTTCCCTATTAATCTACATTTAAGTTTCAGTCTGATGCATCTTAATCCCCACTTCCCAAATTAAAACTCATACAACTTAAAACTCGATAAAGTAGGATATTAAAATACGATTAAACTTGAAGTACAGTGGCTGGCTCTACAGGACAACACCATTTATTACACTCTTCACTTTCATCTTTCCAGGACCTGTGGTGGATCTTTCTGCCCAGGGTTTGCAAAAACTAGATCCCAACTTCACCTGTTCTGAGGACACTCACACCCTCATCCTGGACCGAAACCACATAATGAAACTGGATTATATGGAAAGGAATCCAGGCCTCCAGCAGGTGAACTATTATTTCTCTTGTGTTATGTCACTTTACTTACAGGTTTATACCATTGTCACAGGTGATGTGGTGTATAACCTGTATGATTGTGTGTTACTTGAATGTATTTTGTGGCGTTTTCCTTCTAGCTTTCTGTAGCCAGTAACCGTTTGGTAAGAATGATGGGTGTATCTCGGCTTACGGAGTTACGAGTCCTCAATCTTCCCAATAATAGTATTGGTTATATTGAAGGACTAAGAGATATGCCTCACCTCAAATGGCTCAACCTGTCTGGTAACAATATAAAGGTGAGGAGAAAAAATATTCGCACATACTATTTCAGGTGGCTTTTTTCTTTTTCTCTTTACATATGATGCCGATTACCTGTTTACACTATTTTATGCAGGTCATTGAGCAGCTAAACAACTGTGTTTCCCTTCAACACCTGGATCTGTCAGACAACAACATATCTGTCATTGGTGATTTGACTAAACTGGTGGCATTAAAGGTAACTGCATGGGGATCTGGGGTATAAACTTGGTTTAAAAATGTATAAAGCGAGGTGGGATTTTTTGTAAAATTGTCTTTTTTGTATTTTTTAAATAATTTTATTTTAATTTTACAGACACTTTTACTACATGGAAATAGCATTACAACACTTCGTACAGTTCCAGTGCACCTACCTGCACATTTATCTATTCTCTCCCTGGCAGAAAATGAGATTAGAGATCTAAATGAGGTAAATATACATTTTCTTACGGCACTAATCTCTGGTTAAGTTTTATAGAATCTTATTATGATTATTTTTGGCCATTCTGTAGGTGTCTTTCCTAGCACCTCTACATGAGTTGGAGCAACTGTCCATAATGAGCAATCCTTGTGTTATGGCTACACCGTCATTACCAGGATTTGATTATCGGCCATATATCATGAGTTGGAGCTTAAGTCTGAAGGTCCTAGATGGTTATGTAGTATCACAGAAAGAAGGGTCTGTATATTTATTTTCTGTTACTTTGTTGATTAAGATAACTCCATGAGACTTATCATGAATTGTCTTCTGTGTATCTATTACAATTATAGTCTCAAAGCAGAGTGGCTATACAGTCAGGGTAAAGGGCGGTCATATCGGCCGGGACAGCATGTTCAGCTGGTTCAATACCTGGCTACTGTTTGCCCTCTGACGTCATCACCAGCTCTGGAGACAGCTGAAGATGCCAAGCTGGAAAGGATCCTGAGTAAACAAAGGTATTGTTGTGAAAAACTTCAAATACATTGAAATATTGTTGTCTGTGTGTGAACAATACCATTACTTTCAGGAGGGAGCTTAGTTTTTTTATTTTTATTTTTTAAACTTTTTTTGAGGTCAAGATGCAACATTTAGAAGGTGCTTATTTTTTTAGGTTTTATTCATCGTAGTTCATATTCATAAGAAAATAAGTAACCACCTCTACTTGCAGTGTGTCTTTCAGAAACTCAGAGACATGTAGAGAAACTATGTTTATTTATGTATTGACAGTAGCTTGATCACTGAAAATATTTAGTTTTGTTTTAAAGAAATGCTAAAAGCAAATCCAAACCCAAGCCAAAAATCTAAGTGTTGTATCTATCATAAGGAATCTCCCCACCCTCTACACCTTCACTCAGAATGTGTTCAGTTTGGCTGAAGTGCATCTATATTTAACATTCTGATTGCAGCATCAAAGCGTGACACTGCTCTATCAGCCGTTACCTTCTGGAAATGTGATCCCTCTGTACATTACTGTTAGTGGAAAATATTAAGCTGGATGACCTCAAGCTTGTACTGACATTGTTGCCTCTCAGGTTTCACCAAAAGCAACTGTTGGAGGAGAGCCGAGGAGGTTGTCCCAGCCCTCCTCGTCCAACCCAATTGGATGTGGAAAAACACAGTCCGTCACATGTAGCCTCACCAGAGGGAGCTAGAGAGATGAAGAAAACCACAGCACCTGCATCAGCTGCTGCTCAGTCGGCCCAGGATAAAGGTAAGAAGCCATTTTTATCATCCTGTGGAACACTTTCCTTATCTTAGAATTAAACCTAATTCCTAGTATGATATTTATATTCTGCTTTAGTGACCTAACACTGTGCATCTGTCTAAGAAATGCTTGCTTTTTAACAGAACATGTGAAGGAGTTGTTTGGGTGATTTTTGTTTGTCTGCTTGGTGTGTGTGTATAGAGCCAGTTGTGCAGTTCAATACCTGGGTGAGCTGCAACGGATCACAAACATCACTACCAGTGATTCATAGCCCAAGACTTGGAGAGGAGCACATGTATTTGGAGTATGTGCAGACAGATGAGGACAAACTCAGTAGCAGTATGCTTTCATCAGGGTCCACCTTCATCCCCTTCACTTCTGACATCGAGTCACAACCAGGCCACTCTGACAGCGAGGATGAGACCGAAACATTTGAACCAGACTCTTTGGCTCCAAAGTGCCCACCACAAAAGAAGAAGCTCAACACTCAGAAGGAAGACTTTTCACCTTCATCGGATAAACAAAACAGGTTGACTTTGGAGCAGGAGCAGGAGGTCATTTCTTCTGCAGGTCTTCATGGCAGTAGTGCAGTTAGTGTTTGCACACCACAAAATGAAATAGAAATATCACCTGAGGGTGAAAGAGCAGAGAAAAGTGAAGCTCCCAAGCAGGAAGAAGCTGTTAACTCTGTCACAAACTCAAATTTAGATGAGGCAGAGACAGCAGCAGTTAAAATACAGTCATGGTGGAGGGGTCAGTATACCCGATGCCACCACCCCATGGCCAGAGAGGTGCGCAGTGAAATCCGGCTGCGAAGAATGCAAGACCACATTGTCTTCCTCTCTGAAAAGCTGGACAGGTAATTGACTGACCATCAGTATAAAATAACTTGATGTTATGTTACTCTACTAGGAGAAATAATCACACACATGCTTTGCAATAATCACAAGCAGAATCTATTAAAAAAAAAAAGTGTGGTTTTCTCGTAGGGTGCAGCAGCAGTATGAGGAAGAAAGGTTACAACGGATGGTTCAGGAGGAGGCTGTGAAGTTTTTGTGGAAACAGGTCAGCACATTTGCTTCAGCACTGCTATTTTGGGGTTAGATGTTATATAGTGGTTTCCTGATTCTTTCCTTTCCATTAAAACGGCTTTTGGAAGGTTATACTTTCTAAAAGTGTTTCCGGTTTGTTATATAGACTAAAGGTGGGTGATGACACTGCTTTATTGGAAAAGGGAAAGTGTGTGTTGCATTTGATAGATTTTTGTAGCATCACATAACCTAAAAAAAAAAAAAACGAATGAAAATGATGATTAAAATTAATACAAATGAGCCAGATGAAACAAATATTTGGATGTCTGTGTGCATTAACAGAAAAATTTCTGCTGTTACAAGCTGCAGATGGTGACAGATGTTTTCACTTCCTGTTTATGGGAGTCGTTGTGTCATCCACCTTTATATACGACTTTTGACTTGGCTGCTCAGTAGATTTTACAAATGTCTTGTGCTCTTCTTTTAGCTCCAGTCTATGCAGCAGTGGAAACAGTCTGTGGAGCAGCAGCTAGCTACCATTAGCCAACCCTCTCAGATCTCACCTTTGAGACCACGTGAGGTTGCAGTGGCTGTTGCATCCAACACCACAAACCCAGCAGGAACTGATGTCTCCTTCCCAGACTCCGGGTTCCAGTCGTCCATTGAGCAGCAGTGTGCGCAAGAGGACAGTTACCTAAGCAGCGGCACAGCAGACTCTTTGAAAACTGTGCGTGCCCTGAGCCCTGCCCGTGGAGGCGATGGCGTGGACAGCTCAGACTGCAGCCTGCTGGAGCAGTACCTGTCCTCTGTTCAGCAGAGGGAAGAGGAAGCTGAAGACGGGATGAGTGACAGAACAGAAACACCACAGCCATCCTCACCAAACACAAAAGCAAACTCCAACTCCCCCCCAAACAAGGCTGCAGACAAACAGTCTGAAGAACAAAGAACTGTGGAAAACACTGCAGGCCCAGTCTGAGATCCTGCACAGAAAAGACACTAGTGGGTGTATATAAACTGTGACTGATGCAGATATGTGGCCTGCACTCATCTTGACTACAGACTAAGAACTCCACTAACAGTACGCTTAATTTCCTTTTACTAAAGCACTGGGTAGTTAGCTAATGCCAAGACAGCACTGAAACATAATGTTACTTTGAATGTACTGTATCTTAATCTTATTTATGAGTCACTACTTAGATCTATACTGTTATTAAATTAATATTTCCTGTTTGTGTAAAGAGGGGACAATGATGACCTAGCATGTTTAAGCTAACTGTCTTCACTGATGTCCACACTGTTAAACACACATAATATCCTGCAGTTCGAGAATAGGACAGGAGTCAAACATAGTGCAGCTATAATCATATGACTATACCATACATTATGCAACAATTAGGCAGAGAAAAAAAATGAAAGCCATTAGTTTTTACAAGTTTTTTTTTTTTGTGACCTGCGGGTTAAAAGAAATGTTGCATCTTTGTCCTCTTAAGAATATGTAAATAAATCTCCTATTATTGTTTTCCAAATGCTCTAATTTGGTTTTCTTGCAAGTGTGTGGTGAACTGTTTTAAGCAATAACAACAGTTTATCAGATATATTTTTCTGTAATACAGTGAATTCAAGCATATTGGTCAATATTGAGACCAGCGATATCTTATTTGCACTCAGGTGTGTATGTTTTCTTTTTATATCAAGCAGAGAGGCATATCTACAAGTATTATTAGTACAGTGAATACTTAATTAGTAAAGATGTGGATAATAAGCACACTCAGGTTTTTTAAGTAGAAATAGCACCGTGTAGAAATATGATTACAAGTCACAACCTTTCTAAAGAAAAAAGCAGTAGCACTTTAACATAGACTATAAAAATAAATGCAAACTGGAACATTTCAAAATAACAGATAATACGGGATTGTAATTGTAGTGCGTTGCATTAACATCTTCATCTTTAATGGTTCATTTTAATTACTGTATACACTTCTGGGAAATGTAATCCACAATAATACTTAATCATTTGAGCTGATTTCTTATGTAACATTTTCATGCCATTATTACACAAAGGTTCAGTACATTTTGTTTCCACAACCCCTAAAGTCAAATGAGGAGAAAACTTTTTAAAAACATTTTTTAAATTAATTATTCATTCATTTTCTGAACCCACTTTATCCTCACTAGGGTCAGGGGGGTCACTATAGCCTATCCCAACTACTTATAGGGGAAGGCACGGTACACCCTGAACACATCACCAGTCCATCACAGGCCTGACATATAGAGACAAACAATGACACTCACATTTACACCTATGGGCAATTTAGTTTAACCAATTAACCTATCAGTGAATGTCTTCGAATGGTAGGAGGAAGGCAGAGTATTAGGAGAAAACCCACGCAGATACATGCAATCTCCACACAGAAAGGTCACAAGTGCTATCCACTGCACCACCATGTCGCTCTCTATGAATTATACATTCACTAAATGACACTTTAGATCTGTTCAATACTGTTTAACCAAGGTTATGTTGTGCTTGATTTTATGGTACAGAAAAATGTTAACATTTGCGTCACATACAGTCACTTGTGAGGATATTTTTGCAATATCCAACTTGTATATGTTTTTTAAATATTGTAATAATTAAAATGATGCACATCACCTACATTTAGCAAATTAAATTATTCATTAATAAAGAAGTAACTGGGGAAAATGTATTGTAGTAAATGTTGTAGAGTAAAAAGTACATTTATATCTAAAGTGTAGTAAACAAAAATACAACTTAACATGCAGTACTAGAACCTCAAAATTATCTTTAATTCCAGTACTTTGTTAAATGTATATGAAAATGTTCAGTAACTTTAAAAAAAAAAAAAAAATGGTAAAGTAGAGGTTCTCAGCTTTTCAGAGGTGTGCAAAAGCCTTCAGCCACCTTTAGTTTTGTTAGTTTTGCAGGGTTGAAATGAGCATACACAGTTATTTCTCATTCCATTTTCTTCCTATACAGCAAGAAAATATGTGGACAGTTTGTCCTGACTGACTCCATGTAATTCCACACATCTGGCACTGCTTTTGTTATTATAGCTTCACCTTTCTTTTTGTAAGTACAAAGGGAGGCCACTCTAAATATGGATAAGGTTTATGGAAGCTGTTTTTTTCCCCCCTGAAACCTTTGTTTTTACTGTGATACTTCAGATATTTGTATCAGATTGTAGAATACATGTAGTCATTATAACTTTATTAAACCAACAAATGTTGGCCTAGGATATTTGAACAGTACTATAGGCCTTATTTGGATGTTGAGATGCTCTATACTGATTATGTTAGACCCTAATATTGCCCTGCACCGATTAATTAGAATCTAATAAAATAAATAATAATAATAATAATAATAATATATTAATAAAAAATAATAAATAAATTTGATTGAATTTACAAACTAATCCATTCTCAATGCAAATAAAATACTGACTTTAAATGGACCAAATGAAATTGAGGCTTTAAATCATTTGTTTGACCATGTACATACTTTAGAAAACTAAATAAACCAATACAGATCAAAAGTAGCCATTTGTTTCTTAACCTGTAGAGACCCAAACAGCCACCAGTGACACAACCCATCCACAAATATAAACTGTTTAATATGTCATCCATTAATCCTATTAATCCATGTAAATATTTGGTGTAAAATGCAGATATGACCTGTTTAGACGTTGAGAGGCTCTGTAGTGAAAGTGAAAACACTGTCATCTTCTACAACATTGAGTCACCAGTAAAACCCATGGACTTGGATCAATGACAATGGATGGATACACTTGTTTTTACATTCATTTAGCAATATCTTTGCTGAAAACATTTTTTTTCTTCTCGTTTTCATCTTTGATATAATTAACTTTGAATTTACTCTGCGTTTTCATGAACATCTACATGATCTTTGAATTAATATAGGAAAATACATGATTTACAGAAAAAAATGCAAATTACAGAGGATAATATTATGAAAAAATGGTGATAAATAATTTAAGAAAGGTAAAAAAAAAAAAAAAAAAAATATGGGGGGGAGGGGGTATCAACTCGGGCACTGCCACTATAGCAGCAGTGGCTCTTTATGGTTTAATGATTAATTTCCCATAACATAGTGGGGTTTAATCGACGTCTTCTTCTCAGTATAGTGTTACATTTACCGTCCACCAGGGGTCGTGGCGGCTGCGGAGAGGTTTCTCCCCATCTGACTCTGCTTTTCCTCCGTCATGGATACAGAGAACGAGAACTGCCCGTACGGTGAGGCTGACCTGCCCGCTTCACCTCCCGTGATGTGCGGCCAGACCCATCACCTCTGTCCGAGGGTAACGCTCCGATAACAGGCTAGCTGCTCACCGTCACGTAAGTGCATATACATCACACACAGGCTAAAAGTGACCCTGTATGTTAACGCTTTCCAACCGCGGTGTGTGTCTGTATCATTATTAAATATGCACGATTGTCGTCCATATTGAATTTAATGCTATAATCCGTTCTTTGTTGTTCTGTCGTCTCGTGATAGAAGCAGCTGACCGTTAGAAGAAGAAAAGATGACCGTAGACGTACGTTCAAAGATGGAAGGTGTACGTGCTAGTACCGGCAGACGATGTATGGCTAATACTAGAATGTCCATGGCTAATATGGAACAGAGATCATTTATATTTAAAAAACATGTGCCATTTATATGTCTGTACGATGGACCGAATATCACTGTTAAATCTGTCCTTTCCTTTGCTGTACTGTAGAGTTAAACTGCTGACTATAAACAGATAAGATACAGCCTGCAGTCACAACAAGCTAATGAATTTACACCCGACAGGAAAGTAAAATAAATAAACATTTCACACACACACACACACACACACACACACACACACACACACACACACACACACACACACACACACACACCCCAACTGTAGTTACTATGGTTGAACAAATTTGTTATTATTTACTTCATTATTTGCATTTCATAATGTTATGCTTTACCACTTATTTAAGATTTCAGAGGCAGATAATACGTATATGGTAATTCTAAGTTGTCACACATTCAGAGGTGCAAAACTGACCAATCTGATACATTGACAGGGGTTGAAAACGCGGAAAATGTGTGCCAACTTTTTCGATAATTACTTGTCATCTTTCAAGTGACAATGCCAGATGTTTCTCAGATCCATCTGCTCAAATGTGAGAATTTCAGATGATTTGTTTGGTCATATGTGACTAATACTGACAAGTATTGACAAGAAGAAAGGTGTGGAAACTGAAACTGTCACCTTAGATTAAATGTAATTTACTTAACAATTTATGCAAGGTTTATGGATTAAACAATCAATAGAAAGTACGACGTATATGTGTTTTACTAAATTAATGACAAAAAAATGTTGCAGTGGGGATCTAGATCTGTAAATTTCTTCCACTACTGATCAATTCTGATAATATCACAGATTCCTACTGCTGTTGGTGCAACATTTTACCTGTTGAATTCCATAACTGTGCCAAGAATATCAGTTTTATTATTTATGGGTGTAAGAAATCAGATCAGTATAGTAAGTGTATAATAACCCAATTTCAGGCAGCTGAAATTTTAAATTTAACCAACAGGTTGTTTTTGTTGCGATTGAGCACTGCTGGTACATCAGCTGCTGTATTGACCCAAAATTGATCCAAACAGCAGAGGTCCATGTGTATGAGACCGCTGGTGTTGAAAACATAGTGAGATCAAATCAGGAATGCTCAGAATGAAACAAACTGAAAACAATTTTCATGTCATAAACTCGTGTTCAGAAATGCTACAAGGGGTGGAGAAACAGTCTCAATATAACCAGAAATGAGTAATCAACTACTGTATGAAACAGAACTTCTCATAAGGCCAAGGCTTTATACTGTATGTGAGCTTAGTTCCATCAGTTAAGTCAGTCTTAGCGTTTTCATCCATCACCAGAATAATGTCTCATTGGTAACACACACACACAAACACACAAAATAACAAATGTATCACCATAAAATCTGTTTCCCATCAGCACCATGGGGAAGAAATCTGATGTGGAAATCTATGTAGCAAAGGCTTATGGGAAATTCATAAGAACAGGTTTAGAGTTGTGGATGTGTGTGGTTTTAAAAGTGGAATACACACATATTCATACACACACTGGGAAAGAGAGTGATGTGTGTGTGAGTTAATCAATGTCGTGGATGTGAAGCTTTGACCTTTTCTAGTGAAACCACCTGCTGCTGCTGTAGGAAAACCACGTGTCTCTGAGTGTGTGTAAGTGTGTGTATTTGTGCGCGTACCGCTTCTCTCTCTGCAGGGTGTATGAGCTTCTGAAGAAGCCCAACAGCTCATCCTCGATGGCAGCGTCAAAGGTAATGTTCAGTCTGTAAAGTCTCATTGGCTTCAGCTCACGGTGCAACACCACCACATACATCTGATTGGCCGGGAAGGGGAAATGGCGATGGATGCGCATGGCTCCGCCCCCTGGCCTGTTTACGAGTCGTCCGCTGCCACTACCTTCTGCCGTAACGGACACCCGATCCACCTGAAACAAGACGATGATTTAAGTGTGCATTTTTATCACAATAACAAAGGTTCGATTCCAGCAGTGAGGACGTTCCTCTGTTCTACCTGCATCTCTGTGGGTTCTCTGGGAGTACCCCATCTTCCTCCCACCATCCTGAGACATACATCTTGATTCGTTACTGTACAATCTAAATCGCCCTTAGGTGTGAATGGGAATGATTTTTCATCTGTCCATGTCAACCCTGCAATGAACTGGCATCATGTCCAGAGATACGCTCTAGTACCTCTGCAACCCTCAAGAGGATTAGACTGTTCAGAAAATGACTGAATTTTTTTTTTTCATCATTCTTTTCATGAATATGACTTAGGGATAGTGAAACAAGGCCAAGATTAAATGTGAACTGAAGATCATCTGGTTCCGTTTTTAGCATGTGGCCAAAACACAATCTGAACATCATCTCCAGCATCTCCAATGCAGCTCTATTGCAAATGCTTCTATTGTTCAAAGGTGACCTAGAGTTTAAAGGTTAAGTGTACTTTCAGCCCCGAAACTTAAAATCATCGACCCACCAAGATGAAAACTGGGTCAACGCTCACAGATCATGGGAGGACCCATCTATCCCCTAAGCGATCGGCTGAAAACTATTTTACTTTCCTTATAATCCTAAAATAGTTCAATCTGTTTTGCTGTCTGTAAGATGCCGACCCTTTCCCTCCTCTTTTAGTGTTTCCAGATCAGTGCTTTCAAATTTGCTTTGGTTTGGAATGGTGAAGAAAACAGGAGCTGGTTTGGGATCAGTTTGACACTTTTCCAACTTATACATTTCACAGAGCGGACAGATTGGATGGATATCGGGTTCATTCCGTCTGCCTCGATGGCTGGTCAGGAGGTTATAACTCTACCATATGTACTAGACAGCTCAGCCAGACTTCACTCACATCCACAAAGTTACATTCAGAAGTTCAGAGAACGAACCGTGTTGCCTTTTCAAGTCACAGTTACCAGAGTGTTTAGATATAACAGTTCTGACATTATGATAAGGATAAGAATGTATTGTACTGCAGCATGTGTTGGTGTGTTAATGTACAGCTTATGCTCTGAGTGTGTTTGAGCTCGAGTAAAGAGAAGTATGGAAGTGAACCGTCATAAAGTCAGTACTCATTCTTCACAGAATTGCTTTCACATCACGCTGTTTGTGGTTATTTTGTTCAGATCTTTGAGCTGCTGCTTCCTAAGTAGCACAGGGAAGTACCTTACACCGTGGTGGTCGGCTACTGCTGCTGCTGCTGCTGGTAGTGCTTTTGTGTAAGATTCCACTGCCAGTGGGTATTGCTTTTACACTATGATAGGTAATCGGGAAGGTTAAAATAGAGGATGAAAAAAACCTTCCAAGTATGTTGAGGTTTTGAGTGCATTTACAATTTTGAATAGTTTTTGAGCTAGAAACCATCAGCTCTATCCTGCAGCAGTGGCCTCCAGTAAAAAGTCAGCACCTCAAACAAGAGAGAAATGAAACTGAAAAAAATGACACACAGGTGTCTGGGATTTTACAGTCAGGTATTTGAAAAGCATTAAAAAGAAAAGAAATCAGAGAGCGCAAAACTCCGCTAAGCAGCACAGTTCCCCCACATATTGTGACTGACAACCCACAATATTACTCCCACATTTGTTTTTTATCTATTTTATTAGATTGTTGACACTGGAAACATACCCAAAGAAATGTGAA
>JAPSES010000019.1:4118780-4140105 GCA_029822895.1 Maxillicosta whitleyi | reverse complement strand
CAACATTCAGGGAGAATGTTACTTTTGCTTTATGGCATGCAGGAGGGATACAGCAGGTTGACATAATGACGGATAAAGAGAATGCAGATACAGGAATCGAAATGTCACTCCTCCTGCCATAAAGCAAAGCAAAACTGACACTATCCCTAAATGTCAAGAGGAAAAAATTCTGAATTCTGAGGAAAAAAGACAGAATTCTAACTTTAATCTCAAAATTCTGTCTTTTTTCATAAAATTCTGACTTTTTTCTCATCATAATAATAATAATAATAATAATAATAATAAAATTATATTGAACCTTAATTTATATCTCTTTTTTTTTGCCCTAATCCTCTTTTGTATATATGCAACCCTCTTGTCAATAGTATACCACAATTACCACATGAGTAATCTGTAGTTCTATTGAATGAAAAAACTGTTCAGCTCTGTACTCTGATCCCACAGTTAATCACTATGTCCATTTTAAGATGCTACACAACAGTCCTGATAAGACTACATCCTTCATTAACATAATAATAAGAGATATGAATATAAAATAGATGCGCTACTGAAAGAACGTTTTTTATCAAAGGCGTGCAGCAGCAGTGTATTGTGCCTTGACAATAAAGCTGCTCAAAATACATAAAAAGTAATCTTACACAACCAACCATAATACATGTGAAATGTAAACTCCCTGTAATGTAAACATTCACATTCTACACAGTTATTCTACACAGTTTTGCTTTCTGTTACATATCTATAGTGTGCACGCCTTAACCGAGATAATACTGACATCATGATTAGGTTTTTTCCCATCAGAATTCACAAAGCTAAAGCAGACATTACAGAGTTGCATTCACATCCTAAGGAGAAAACTGTAAAGCATAAACTAAAATATGAAGTTAAGTAACTCAATACATCTGCATTAAAAGAAGCCAAAGCTACACAGTTTAACCACTTACCCCAATATTGTCCTTCATAGTCTCCCATTTGACGATGAGCAGATCATAGTTCGGTCGTGCTGGGACGAAGGAACAGGTCAAAGTTATATCACCTCCTGCTGTGATCTCATACTGCTGTTGTGGAATAGAAACCTCCAAACTCCTGCAGCAGGGAAACACTGAAATATATAAAATTAATGACAGATCATCTTCTTAGAACCTCTTTCAGTAATATGCAAAATGAACAAACACCTTCTTTTGTAATGAACTTGATTAAAATTGACCAAATTTGACAAGACTAAGTTTTCTTTTTTGAAACAAATGAACTGAATTGATTATAGATCTCTTTTCTAGTAAATCGTAACCGCTCTTCCGGAAGAGAAGCAAGGAGTTGGATTAATGATTAACAGTGGCAATAATACATTGAAGGTGTGGTAGTCCTTTGTAGAAAAGGGACAGAATATAAACCTACCTGTGAGCACCAAAAATAGTTTTCTCCATCCAAACTGTTCCAGTAATGCCATGTTTTAAAAAATATTATAAAGTACACACCAGAAAAAAAACGTGTTATCTGAAATGAATGCCCTCAGACTTGAATGAAGACTGAGCCTAACCTTCACGGTGAACACCCAGGTATGGAGAAGTTGACTCTTCCAGGTAATAAGTCAACAGCCATGGGTCACATGTCACCAAAAGGCCAATCATTGGTCTATATAATTCTTTACAATGCTGGCCAGTCAGAACTACGTGTGATAAGGAGATACAAGGTAATAGGCTGCAAGGTGAGAGATAAAGAGATAGAACGATTAAATTAAATTTTAAAAATCATGAAACTAAATAACAAACATAAACAAAATAAATAACAAGATAAAATAATGCCAAAGAAAATAATTAAGGAATATTTTCATTGGTCACATTTGATAAAGTGATTTGTTGGATGGTCTTGTATTGCCATGGCACACCTGGTGTTGTCCTCAGTTTGACCTGCAGGGGGCAGTATTGGGCTGACAACAAAAATGCATGACTTCAAAAACATTTGCACCAAAGATCTACTGTATTTTCACATACCCAACTAACTGCAGTTGTCTGTCATTTGTAGTAGACTTGAAAGATGCAAAAATTTACATGTGATAAAAAGTGTTGTTAAAGTTAAGTGTAAAAATAATGATAATGCTATAAAGAGATTCTAATGCCTCTTTAGAAAGGTCCATGTCATTAGATAATAATGCAAGACCTGCTTTAGTTGATCATGTTTTGCAGTGGTACAAATTCTCTGACAGATTTGCAATTAATTAAATTACCAACACAGAGTGACATGTAGTGCACAGGGACTTATGGGGCCCATTAGGGTGTGGGGCTCTGGTGCAGTTGTCAGCTTCATCGGGTTGTTAATCCAGCCGGAGAGTTGTGTAATCAGCAACAATGAAGATAAAGTCTGGTTTAATTTGTGTCAATGTTACAAATGCCAGTGCATGGTAATGTACATGCAACGCCTTTAAATTCAGTTTGGACCTGAAATCCATGTAACTTTCCTTGTGGTGAGTAACACATTATTAAAAACAAATCAATAGTCTGGTCATTATTTTCACTCCAAACCAGGACTGCCTGGATAAATAAGATAAGTATCTAAAATGCAACTATGATTTGTGGAGAGAGAAAAAAGTCAGTTGTAATGTAAAGTAACTTTTTTTGAGTAGACATTGAATGTGCTAAAACATGCATAGTACCCTATATGTACTGCTCTTTAGTGTGTGAAATAATGTGCATTGTGTGTGGATATATGTTGTCTAAAAAGATATCTAGGACATCGTGGTATACATGCAATGCAGATCAGTGGTCAAATTGCAGGAAGTGGCTGGGATAAACGGAAACAAATGTGTCACTTCACATCTATCCATATTAGGGAAGTTGCATTTCCTTCCTCTGGTCAGTAAAAGGTCATAGACACATCTGGTGTTTTTTCTGATATTGATGTTTTCAGGAAAAGATATAAATATGCATTGTGATAGTAAGAGTGTTTGTGCAAGAGATTCTTTGGCATCAAATATCTATGTTCCTCATCAATACATAAGTAAGACTATAAAAATGATAACTTCCAACAAAACTGCAAAAATAAACTTTTAAGAACTTGCATCAACACAAACTATATGTAACACACTACAAACCATAGCGCTAATGGTAAAGCAACTCATCATTTATAATTTATTATAAGTTATTGGAGATGAAGTAATTAAAAATCTATCCTAAATGGGCATAGCAGCAATAACTTTTTATGCTTTTGCACTATAAACACTTCAAGAAAATTCATGTATTTTATTTACATATAAAGTAGTAACTGTGATTATGATTAAACATAAATGAAACAAGAACTATCCTATCAATAGGTGGGAAATGAGCCCATTGTTATAGATTAGGCTTATCAGTTTGACAGACAGATGTACATTTTTATTAATACAGTAATATTTTGAGTGTCTCATGTATTATATTAAGGTAACATTGTGTTGTTGGTGGTGTTTGTTATTGGTGATTTGGTTCTGAGCCATAGATAATGATAATTATGTGTAATTTTCCCATATGAGTGTATTAAATCATTTTATGTCCCTCCAGTATCCTCCTTTAATAACAATTAACAGGATGAGTCACAGAAGTATTGGATATACAGCTGTTTGCTTTGTGTAGACTTCCGTGCCCCTTTGGTAAAAAAAAAAAAATCCTGCAAAAAAGCTAGATGATTATTTAAGTATGTAAATAAATGAGCCAACAACCCCCCGCTGGCAGTCCCGTGCACTCCCGTGTGTGCGTGTGTGTGTCGGCGGTAGGCTCAGGGCTGGGATTTCGGGTTAAATATTCAAAATGGCGGACGGAGGAGCAGCGAGTCAAGATGAGAGTTCAGGACCAGGTAATGATTACAGCATTTTACATATTCATACTCATATTCAAACTGTGTTACTCACAATTTATGATTAACGGAATACTGATGAAACGTAGATTGAATAACTCAATAGGGTGGTATTCGGTGCTGTTTTAGTTTACACAGAGCTAGCCAGCTGTAATTTGACAGAGGAGGAAACGAGCTATTGCAGTACGACGGCAAATTACATGGAAACATGCCTCCCCCCTTTGTGTGATTAGATGGCTGTACGCCGCTGCATATTCATACCTCTGTCGACAAATACAATTTAGCATATTTTATTAGTAATCGCCGACGTGACTCTGGTTCATATATGACATATTTAGATATTTCAGTAACGCAGTTTGATTGAAATGAGGATGCTAGCAAGCTAGCGTTAGCTCGCCTGCTAGCGTTAGGCTTTGTGTTGATGCACACATTGGCGTGAAGCTTTTGAAAGAGGTTTGCATATTCATTTTTCGCGAGCCGGGTAGTGACTGCACTTGTTTATTGTGCTATCGGTGAGCAAACAAACATCCAAAGATACACAGCAAACATGGTTTTTAGATTAAATATAATGTCAGCTCGCTGTGTTGCTCGCCGTGGTTTTATAGCACAGCATTTTCCTTCAGTCTTTTGTGCTCGGCGCTGTGTGACCACAGCAGCCTGTTGTGTTATTCATGCGGGCCTGCCTGAAGCAGAGTGCGGAGTTCAGCATATTCCGTCCACCGATGAGAGGCTGGAGCTCACCCGGCGCCGCGGCACAATAACGACACAATAACGGCAGCTTGTCAACACATCACTTTGTGAAACTCGTGGCCGTGGAGCGTGCGTTCTTCAAAGCTGGCCTCGTGCATTCGAACTTCAAACGGCTGACTCGTGAGCGGCTAACTGAACGGCTACCTCCGCCGACGCGGTCCGATCTTCCACATGCTAACTTTAGCGATACTCTAAAAGCACTAAGCAGGGTACCGCTCCGCTTGTGAAGGTGGTGCTTTTATTTAAGGTGTGCACACCTATTGTTTTTAACCAGGTACAGGCTACACAGTCAGAGTCATAGTTTAATGAAGTTGTTGTGGACACTTTTTTGAGCTTGGTGCTAATCAGGCTCATGAACTGCCTAATGTTTTGAATGTTTTTATTTATTAAAGTTTCTGACATCCCTGTGTGCTGTTTTTAAATAAAACGTGTCATTCTCGTGATTGTTGCGGGAGTTTAGACCTTGGCTGTGTTGAATGCAAAGACTGTACCTGTGTATCCCCCCAGGCACAGGGAGGGGCATTGAGGCCCATTTCCGGAAAGCCACAATAATAACAGGCAGGGCATTCTTACTATTCACTGCCGGTTTCATAGCTGGGCAAGACGCAGCTTGATGGTAGTTTTTTTCAGCTTCAGGTAGCATCGTTTGCCATTAAGAATCAGCCTTTAGGCTGTTGCAGTAGCAGTTAGAGTGGATTTGTTTCAATTGCTCTATCACAGACCCATACAGGCTAAAAGGTGTGTTTACCCTTCAGATCTCTGTGGCAGAAAATAGTTCAACCGTTTTCTCAGACTGTTGTGAAAACGGCTAGCTCTGATCACACTGTATATTTTTGCCACTTAGAAGCTATTGTTCTTTTCTAAAGCGTTAACGAGGAAGGCATTCCTACGTTTGCAAGTCAAAGCAAGATAATGAATCTGTCTGCAGTTTCTTTTGTGCTCTTTGTAGTCCAGTGTATTCACTGCACTTTCTGCATTCTAAATTTATACCTTTTTTGCACATCACACAATAATTTTACTCATATTTACAATTAATTTCGTTCCATGTGAGATATTGCAAATCAGATTACGGAATACTATTCTTTTCTAGCTGAAGCTAACTTAATAAAAAGGTTTAGGCCCAAGTTAATTGAATTCAACTGTTCATTGATTAATACTCTTATCAGCATACACTTGCATAAGAAATGTTGTATTAATCAACTGAAGTTTTTGTTTTCAGCATTATATTAAAGAATGCTCACTGTCGTAAAAAAAGAGTCTTGTTTATTTAGAAAATATAATTGATTTGTTAAACGGGTCTGCTTAAAGAACAGAAGAGAAATAATTCTGTCATTTCCATACTTTGGCTTCTTTTCTCGTTTAATCAGTTTTACAGTTCCACCCTCTTTCCAGCCTTGTAGTTCCATCATGAATATTCATTGATGTAAACACGGTTGTTATGAATAATGCATCATTTGCAGTAATAAATTCAGGACATGCCATCTCAAAGTACTGAGAAGGCCTCCATGAAGGCTTCAGTCAGACAAGCTTTTTCACAGTGGAGGAAGAAAATCATAACAAACAAGAGCTGTGTGCTGTGCTCAAAACAGATAACTACTTGTTTTTGGCGATCTGTTGTAAGCGAGCAATTCATGGATAAATAAGCACCATGGAAAAAGCCTTGTTATGAATGTACCAACATAAGACAGACGTTGAGTGAAAGATATGGGTGTGTATTTATACATAACCATATACAAACAAAGAAGTGACAACATAGTACACTGTCAGGTTATATCCAACTTGATTCACCAGTGTCTGGAAGATTTGTGGGCTGTAAAACACAAATGTTAAATACCTACAGGTACATGTGAGGGTTCTAGGTTATTTATCATGCATTCATCAGACAGCTATAAAAGTGGAGGGAAAGTAGCATATGATGGGTGAATGACCTACAAGTTGTTGCATTTAACAAGCAACAATTGACATATTGTCCCTGATGATTCTCATGTGTTTGCTATTAAGGGTATTGGCAAGCACTTGCTACAATTTCATGAAATGTACTCACATTCTGAAAATTGCAATGAAGTGAAGATTTTAAGTGGCTGAGAGAAAGGTAGATTAGAAGTAGTTTAATATGGTTTTGCATGCAAACTCTCAGAAAATGTGTAAAGTGCAGTGTTAACATGCATCACATGAATACAGAGCAGTTGATGCCAATGCCAGATTTCTGGGAGGTGAATTTCTGTTTGACTTGAGGCTGCATGTTCCAATCTGCAGTAGTAAAATACATAGGTGATGTATCAGACTTCAGTTTAGCCATAGAAAACTTGTGTCATCTGAAAAGGAGTTAATGGTACAGCAAAAACAAAGACACAAACCTCAGCAGATAAACAAACACAACGGCAGTCAAATTATCTATTGGAGCTGTGATGTGTATCATCACAGCTTTAAATGTGTAGTGACATTTGTCAGGTGTGTCTTAACTGATTATGTATTCAGCCAAGAAACTTTTTAAGTTGTTCAGTTGTCAGTACCAACAAATTGAAAGATTATATGTCGTGACCGTACATGTTGAAAGGCCCCAAATCTGTTAAGTGCCTGGACCTGAGACTCAGACTGATCCAGATTTGGTGAAGTAGTCTTGATGGATTCTGTGTTTAAGATGAAGAATATAGGTGGTAGGGCTGAATGTGGATGTGCTAATTACGTTTTTCTTCGTCTCATGTTGAATCTCCATGCTCACATTAACGGCTCTGCAGTATTCAGCCAGACTTCCCATATTACAGTGCTAATGAGATACCTATTTAAAATTCTCCACGCAGGATATTTGTATAATGCATTGTTCCACAGCAGAGTTTTGCAAACCAGTCAACCAAATAACTGTACATGTGTTGAAGTGCGTTACTGATAACTGCCTCTGCATTTGGTTATTCTTGTTTTGTTTCTTTTCATTAGATAGATATTTGTTTTTTAAAGAGGTCACAAAGGCAGACAAGTGTCTTGCCCTCTCAACTACACTTTGTTTCGATGATATCTTGTTTTTTCTTAGTTTTTTTGTTTTTTACTCAAGTGGCATCTTCAGGTGTCACCTTAGTAAACAGCTTCAGTTAGACCAGACACTGGTTTAAGGCTGTTTTTAAGTTTTAAAGCAGATATACTTGAAGATGGAGTAGCTTCGGAAGACCTGGCAAAATTATAATTTGATTGCGCAAGGCAAAACACACCATTCTGATTTAGACTTTGTGAAAATTAGGTGAGAGCAATACATATAAAAGCCCATTTTATTTCTCTCCACTAGTAATACTACAAACCTTGACTCACTATCCGAAAAGAGAAGAACATATGATGAGTAAATGACAATAGACCTTTTGCACTGCAGACATTTGGACTCGTTAAGGCAGAAAAATGACATGGTGTAATTATTTTAATTCACAATGGCTGCATTCCATATGTGTGCATCAGTTCCATAGTTTAGGTTTGTGCATGTAGGCTCAGTGGTATGGCTTTCTGGGACACTTAAATAGAACAGATCCATCATTAATATTATTAGGATCATCTGTGTTTTTCCTGCTGAGACAAGTCAAAATGTCTGCTGTGAAAAAGGTCTATTCCTGGATCATTATGTCTTGTGTGAAAAACTAATGTAACACTATCCACTTATATGCAGGGAGTACACTGAGGGAATGCTGAGGTTATTATAGGTTTGCATTTTTCATTTTGTTTTGATTTCATTTTGACCCTTTGTTTTCAGTTTCATTTCAGGTTTAATTAACTTTAAAGCTTGTTTTTCAATTAAATTTTCAGTCGTTTCAGTTCAGTCGTTTAGCTGTACAGTCTACTTGTCAAGGACCAGAATCAAAAAGGTCAGAAGGACTATTTGTTGGCGAGTTATTGTTGCTGCTCTCTCACACAGATGAACATGGGTAAAAATAAAACTGTTTGCCTCCAGTGTGTGACAGAGTGTTTGTATACTTAAACAAATCCAGCGACAGCAGTACATAAAATGTTGATATGAGTATAAATATGTAAACAGCCTACATAAGATGTGCATAACATGTATGAAACTGCTTTTTAGGTGAGATGCAGGTAGTCTGTATTTACAACCCCCCCCAGAAATTTATGTTTATTAATGTCAATTATAAAGATGAAAAATTCATAGTTGTGGAGTGTTGTTGTAAATGCATGACAAAGTTTCAGTTTTTGCTGCAAAGTGTTATTGATTTCTAATTTTTAGTTTAGTTAATGCACTGTGTTGTGGTGCCTGTTGACATTATTTGATTAGGTCAACTAGTGACTGCCTTTCTCTGGAGGCATTGTAGGTGAAGAAGTTGATTGGAGTTTTGTTGACTGTTGGTGTTGAATTAGCTGGTAAACCATTTTCACTGCTGACCACAATGCAGTTTGATCTAGTCAGTCTGATCCAGTAGACACCTGTGCCATATCACAGCGGGGCTGATTTGTTCGTCTGTATTAACCTTCCGAGCAAGGAGAAAATGAATTTAAAAGGGCTCCAAAATGAAATACTAATGGAATGTAAAGCTAATCTAAATATGCTAATCCCCAAACACTTCATAAACATTGACAGCAGAAGCCCACCACCCACTCTGTGTAGTCGCACACTGTGGAATGCTTTAGCCACAGGGGGTCTGGCAGTAATGACAGGCTTGTGGTGGATTAATGTGGAGTTATTTATTTCCGATTGAGCGAGTCCCCCTCCCACGCATACCCCAGACCCCCCACCACCACCTTTTTTGTAGTTAGGCCCTGGTCTGACTCCTGGAGATGCTCCGAATGAGCAGTCTTAGACATTTTATTAATGGAGTCAGCCTTGCTAACATGCCCAGACCACTGCCGACAGGCCTCAAACTGCATTCTGGGATATCTTCGGCCCTTTACCTGCTCTTAGCTAATTACTTTTTAGCGGTGCACTCGCACAATAATTGGTCTTGTGCTGCTGCTTCCCCTCCCTCACCTGCGCCAAGTGCTGGTTTGAGCACTTTTTTTCCCTTCAGTGTCGTTTTTATTCCCCTGTTTTTTATCGTCCTCCAAAAGCCATCCAATTAATATGCTAATGAGCTGATAAATATTTATAGGGGTTTAAATTATGCAGAAAGCTTTCAGAGCCCGGTGTGAAATGCGTCGCTCGCAGGACTTCAAAGCCTTGCATTGCTAACGAGGCAGAGGCAGATTTGCATACGACTTTAATCAGCTGAATACTGATTATGCTTCATTATAGAGTTTGGGGAGGGGGTGTAGAGATGGAGGAGGCCGCCAGCTGCACTTGTCATTTGTTTCATTCCAGCAAGAGAGAGAGAGGGTGAACTTTTTCAGAAGTACTGACAATCTTGGCACGCTAGAGAGAGAGAGAGAGGGAGAGAGAGAGCAAGCAAGAGAGGGAGAGAGTGCAAAGTAGGCACTGTAAAAGAGAGAGGGGCAGAGCTATAAGAAAAGAAAAAGAGAAAGAGCACAGAGTGAGACAAGGAGAGCTGTTTGCCTAAACCCTGTTGGCTTTCCCAGTGTGCGTATCCCAGTGTTGTTCAGTGAACCGTGCGGTGGACAGTGCCACTGTGTCTGTGTGTAGCTCTGGTTGTATTGAACTCTGCTCGCTGACCAGTGGAGAGTGAAGAGAGGGAGGAGTGAGAGGAGGAACAGAGTGCCGGACAGCCTGTCGGCGGGTTTGCCCGGCAGAGGCAGAAACATTCTCCAACCATGCTGGAAAACACAGGTGGAGCAAGTGTGGGTGAGTGTAGATGAGGCTGCGAAGGAGCTTTTCTGGGTTGTGTTGTTGTTTAGTGTCCTCGCATAAAATCGTAAAGGTTAGTCGTGAACACTTTGGAACAAATGTGACATCAATTATTTTGACCTAGTTTCTTTTTACATACTGTGACTGTCAGCCTTTTTTATGCAGGAGATTAATTTACTGCATTAGCTAATCAACATGATTGATATGGTATTATGGAGCTTCATACAATTACTGGAGATTCTTGGATGACACAAGTTTGCTCTCTTCACATCACTGAAATAGAGCTGAGGTTCTTAGGATGTCTCACTGTCTGCCTCCGTCTGTCTCTCCCAGATGCTAAAGTGAATAATCAGTCAGAAACTACTAAATGTGCAATGGAAAGTGGTGACGGGAACACCGGTGAGTGATTTCCACCTTTTTTTCCTCCCTACTTTAGTGGTGTGAAATCAAAATTTGGTGAGATTTAACTACATATTCAACAGGTTTTCAATCCAGAATTAACAGCGACAGTCACTGGTTTACTTTTTTTTAATAACAGACTTATTTTCAGAAAAGCGATGGCAGCTTTCCAAAATCCTTGTGATCAGCCCTCCTTGTCAAATTAAGTGTTATTCAACAGAGCAGCTTCCCTCACTTATTAAATATTGGACTAATTTCTTCTGTCAGTGCTTCATTGATTCTGTAATGCAGATAGTCTTAGAATGAAAGCAGTTGCATATAAAGTACTGCTTTGGGTTATATTCTTTAAATGATGAATGAAGTACATCTTAATGATATTATGTGCATTTTTTTTCCCGAATTCCTGATACAATTACAAAATCTTTCACTTTTAAAAAATGTTATTAAGTCCATTTAGTTTTCTTGGGTGCTTTACAGTCTCAATATTGTGCCCTTATCCTTGTGTCGGTGTAGATTATATTGGCAGTGAAAATCATTTTCTTATCTGACATGTTTTGTTATACATCTTTGTTTAGGAATCCAAACCAATGGATTGGACTTTCAGAGGCAGACGGTGCCAACCACAAGTGCAATCACTAATGCACATGCACAAGCCCTCCTCCAACAGGTAAGCATGGCTTTAGGCTGCACTCGCACACACCTTTAGTTTTGCTTGCTGTTGTGAAAAGCAGGTACTTATTAGTCTATGTTTTCATTGTCACAGTTGCACAGTTTTCCTTTTACTTTTTAAAAGAATACAATGAAGTTTGAACAGAGGTACACTGAACTGCACATATACAGACGCTAAAGCAGAAAGAGTTCATTTAAATGAGCAAGGCTCTCCTGGTGTCGCCTGGCAACAAGGCAGATTAATCAACCCTGTATGCTAATTAGCTGCTCTGCGGTTGCTCGGAAACAGATGGCCGAGAATATGCAAATCTATGCAGAATTTACATGCACTGCATAACAGTTATTTTAATTAGCATCTCAACTCTCCCCTCCCTTTCCTGCACTTTCCTTGTCTCTGAAGGCTGCAGTACATTTTAAATAGCCACTTTCACACTTCCTTTTCATACATATCCTCTCCCTGCTCAAAAGCTAAAGGCTTATCCTCAAAAAAGCCACTTGAATAGCATAGACGTTTTGTCTCTGTATTTACAGTTGTATGCCTGATCTGAACCTCCTTCCAAATCGTTAAAATCTTTATGATCCTTTTGGAATTTATATTAAAACAAGTATTATAGCATAAGAGGTTGATATGTTTATAAGTACATTATACTATCAACAGTACTCTGGTATTTCCCTTGGAAGACTTCTTCTAAGCTTTCTTTGCTTTATCTCCACTAGTCTAAATCGGAAGACTCGAGTGCTCTTCCAACCTCCGTCCAGCAGAGTGTATTGCCTCAAACCCAGCTAATGTTGGCCGGGGGACAGATTGCTGGAGTAAGTGGCTTGTTGCCTCATTGCTTTGAGTCAACACAACCAACCCTGGGCAAAAAAAAAAAACCTTGGTGATGAATGTTCGCTTGCCCTGATTTTAAGTTGGCTGGTATCTCTTCTGCCTGCCTGTCTGTCCCAGTGGTTGTTAGGCTATGTCCACATTCCTCCACAGCAGAAATGTTTGGACATAGCCTTGGTGTGTCCTTAAACTCATTGTTAAGCCAACTACATGACGCATTGGCTACATTTCATGCCCATATGTCCTCCCTTTTTTAGCTGACGCCGTATTGTAGTTTGATAACGCGGGCCGGGTTGAGGGTGGCAGCTGTACTGCTACTGTATGTGGGAGTGTATTTATTGTGCATGAGTTTGTTCATGACACCAGCATACTCATCTGCACTTAATGCCTGGCTCAAATGCATGAGTCTTCTTTCCATTTGTCTTGCAGGACTCATATTAGTGTTGCCACAATGATTAAAGTTTCAATGCTTATTTAAAAGAGTTTAATAAAAACAACTGTTACTATCGCAAAGGGTTAGTTCGGATTATTTGAAGTGGAATTGTATGAAGAACTTTATTGGACTGTCCCTGACATCAGCGAAGCCTTTGGGATGTGTATCTGTTATGATTTTTTTGATACGTTTCCCTCCAAAACGCATCAAGAGGATAAATGTACATCTTTTGGTCTGAACCAAACATTAGGAATGGGTAGAAAGACCTATTCTGACATTGACGTCATTACTTGGATATATGCATATTTTTGCATCTGAAGTTTTCAGTGTCTGTGGCAGGAAAAATCCTGGTCCAGAGTGTTTCATTCTCTGTTGAAGTGCTGCATATAGACCTCTATACTAGTCACTTTTCACATTTTGATGGGAAAAAAATCACACATATTCAGTGTCATGAGACTTTGTGAGATTTTGAGAAAAAACATGTGATTTGCATTGTGATAGGAGTACCAGCACAGAAGCTAAACAATGTGCACTGGGGCAGCAGCTCAATGCATTTCAGCCACCTGTAAATACATCAGTGTTGTTTTCAGTCTACCATTATAATGGCACAATAAACCAATAACAAAATAACTGATCAGGGCAGCAGGAGAAAAGCAATTCTGGTTTTTGGATGGAATATTACTTTTAAATAGACTTCAATAAATTCAAACTAACCCTTTTTAAGAGAGTTGGCACATTTACTTCAGTACAATCCATGTGTATACAAATAAAAGTGAGAAATTAAAGAGACAAAGCTGAAATGATGCAAAGTGAGTACCATTAAAACAACTGCTGGTACAAGCATCAAAACAGTATGGACAATTTGTTGTTAAGAGCCAGACACTTGGTTGTTTTCTTACATTACGAGTTTTGTGACAACACTAAGCCATTCGATGTGAATAAACACCTGAATTGTATAAAACTATTGATTACGTCTTGTCTCTGTTTTCTTGTCATTCCTTTACATCTGTCTTTGACTGTGGGCTCTTCAGTTGACTCTGACCCCAGCACATCAGCAGCTGTTGATCCAGCAGGCCCAGGCTCAGCTCCTGGCAGCCGCCGTGCAGCAGTCAGCCAGCCAGCAGAACAGCACCACTGGGGCCAGCATCTCCGCATCTGCAGCCACACCCATCACCCAGCTGCCCTTGTCACAGCCCATCCAGATCACCTCTGTAAGACAAAAAAAACACCCTATGCACCAAACCTTACAAAAGAAACAAATCCACCTTTATAATAAGGATATGATTAAAGGATTTTTAAGTAATTAAAACAGTTTTCATATGTCCTTAAATCTAAGTTGTTGCTAGTCTCTTAGTTTACTTTATCTCCATTTTTATTTAGTTACACTCTTTACTAATGCAGGGTTTTCCATAGAGTTGTGGGCTTTTTTTTGATTTGATTTAAAAACTAACTTTCCCTTTTTGCATAATTTTGGAAGTGTATTATTAGTCTTTGGAAAATATTTTTGACAAAAGACTACCTCCTCTTGAAAAAAAAACATTGTTGATTTATATGGTGTCTTTTCTCTTTGGAGCATTAGAGAGATCTTGTCTGTCTTCAACTTAGGTGCTGTGAAAAAACACTTACCTGCTACACCTAAATCTTATAATGGTAGAGAAAACGTTATTAAAATGTATAACCAGCACAGTAGAGCCTTATTGGGACAATGTAAAACATCCCAATTTTGATGTCAGATTTAGTACAGTTGAAATAACAAAATATGTTACTCATACTTTACTATGTAAATTACTAACTGATAGGTAACATAGTTGAACATCTCTGGATGAAGGCTGTATGGTATGAATGTGCCATTAAAAGAGGAGTCTAACCTCAAAGGGTGGAAAGTGATGTGGAAATAGTGATGAAATATGTCATTTCTCTTAGTTTCATCAGCTATTTTTATATACAAGAATGAATGAGATTATCACGACTCCGCAAAAATAATTGAGGTTTTCTCAAATAATTGCAATGATACGATTATGTTATAATTAAAATAAACCATCCTCTTTGAGCGAAGTCCAAATAAAGTATGATTACTGTTTACAAATTCTTTAACTTGAATAAAATATTTTCTTTTAATACTAGTAGAATCTGTTGAAGTGGTGGACAGCTGCTCACTTAATAAACATCATAGCAATCAGACAAATATGCCTTGTTGTCTCAGATGATCACAAATGTAATGATGCTGAAATTAAAATGGAACTTGTTCAAAGATGCTCTTTATTCATTAAAATACGAAAAATACTGTAAATGATGACAAAGTCCAATACTTGAGGGGTTGATATACATGTTTCTCGTGCAGTTATAAGGGTTCATACTCACAGTGCTGTGTTGGAGTAATTCAGACTGTTGTAGGTTTCACTGCATGACTCAGATAAAAATTAAATGTATTTTTTTCTTTTCAGCAGCTACAGCATCAGAACCTTCTTCCCCAGTTTGTTTTGGTACAGCCTGGCCACCCAATCGCCACACCACTGCAGTCTGCCCAGTTCATCATCTCACCAACACCGCAGGGCCAGCAGGGTGGGTGCTACTATAGTTACACTGTTGGTTTTGGATGAATTCAAGATGGAGGTATTTTACAAGTCTTGTATCATTTCATAAGTCTGACTGTTTCCCTTCCCTGTACTTTTTGTAGGCATATTGCAACCCCCGAGTCTTCTAAATCAACTACCTCAAAGCCAAGCTAACCTCCTGCCGACTCAACCAAGCATCAACCTTGCAACGCAGGTTGGTAATGATGCAAGTAGCTCTTTAAAAACTCTGACAAATGGCTTTGGAAGAACTTACATTTATACAAGTGTTTGTTTAAGACCACACAATAAAAACACCTGCACTTTTCACCACTCACACCACAAACATCCATTTTGCTCTGATACATATTTATGTACTCTTAATCGAATTATTAACTGTCTTTTTGTTGTTCCTTGTAGCCTGCAACTCCAACCCGCACAACAGCAGCCACACCTATTCTGTCCCTGCCAGTCAGTCAGACTCCACCCAAACGGTTGGACACTCCCACTCTGGAGGAGCCGAGTGACCTGGAAGAGCTGGAGCAGTTTGCCAAGACCTTCAAACAGAGGCGTATCAAGCTGGGCTTCACACAGGTGACAGAAGACTAACTGATCATAATTAGAATTTTTGATTAATCTGTTGATTATTTGCGTGCTTAATGAAATGATTGATCCATAAAATCTCAGAAAATGGTCAATCATTATCCCCCAAAGCTTTGTTGTTCAAAGGTCAGTTCAAAGTCAGTTATCAAAGAGTAATGAACCAAAAAAATATTTAAATTTAACAAGTTGGACCCTCCTTTAAAAATAGTCAAACCAGCTGATTATCAGAATAGTTGGCGATTCATTTGATAGTGATAAAGCATGTTAAGTTTCACTTTAACTTTGTACAGTTGTATGGTGTGTGTGTGTGTGTATGTACTCACTGTGAGGTATGTACACAATGCACACAGAATTGATCCTACAAAGTTCAGTGATTGGTAGATTGACAGTTCAGTTCATAATGTTTTCAGAAAATTGGTGCACATTGTTATCTTGTTTTTCTGTGACGGTGGGGCTTACATCATTAATATTTCTCTTGTTTTTTCCCCCTTTCTTTCTCATCAGGGTGACGTTGGCCTGGCCATGGGGAAGCTGTATGGAAATGACTTTAGCCAAACTACCATCTCTCGCTTTGAGGCCTTGAATTTGAGCTTTAAGAACATGTGCAAACTCAAGCCACTGCTGGAAAAATGGTTGAATGATGCAGGTTTGTCCCTGAACCTACTTAAGTGAGTACAGTAGAAGTAAAAAGCGTGACAGGAAGGAAGTTTTTGTCATTCTGTGTTTTGGGTGGTGTGGGACTGGGACGTCTATCTTTACACTACCTTGTCTTTACCTCCCTCCCCTTCCTTTGTGTCGGTGCTGTTTGTGCAGAGAACCTGACATCTGACCCGGCCTTGTCCAGCCCCAGTGCCCTGGGCTCCCCAGGCATGGGCATAGAGGGGATCAACCGCAGACGCAAGAAGAGGACCAGTATTGAGACCAACATCCGAGTGGCCTTAGAAAAGAGCTTTCTGGAGGTGAGCAACTTATATGCTGAAATTGCATCATTTTCTTCCCTAAGAAGTAAAATACTTTTGAAGGTTAGAAAACTAATTTAATTTTAAGAAAATGTATCCAACTGTGCCTTGTTTATTATATTCAATCTGATATTAAGCCATATTCAAACAGCAATGTCCTAAAACAGTGGTTTTGATCATTAAGTCAGTCTTAAAAATGGTTTTGCTTGTTTGCTTTCATTTTGCAATTGTTTAACTTATTCAAATAATATTTATTCTATTTAAAAAAAAAATGGATTTATGAAAACTTTAATTACCCATGAAAGATTTCAGATGACTTTTTTCTTTTTCAAAAAAACAAAAACAATCATACTGACCATTTTAATGAACTGATTAATTTTCTGAGTGTTCTGCATCTTTGTGGTGGCCAGCCTCTATGGACTATTTTACTTTTACCTGGTTGAACACTTGACTATTCAGAAGCAATCCTAAAAACATAACAACATAAAACATGCCATTACGTTAGACCTAGTGTCCTTCAAATCTCACGTCAAGTTTCAGCTTGTGTGGTCAAGTCAGTGTGGACATACAGTGCAGTACAGTAAATCTGAGACATACACTCATTACTATGTAAACATGCACATATATTCGTCACCTTCAAATATGCTATAGTGTTATAGTAAAGTCCAGATCAATTATATGTCACGTCTGCAGTGCACTGTGCTCCATTCATGTCATGTACAGAATATAAATAACTTGTGAAAATGGTTTAATGCAGTGACAGGTGTTCCAGATTTAGAGTATGACTCAGTCCTCTTTCCGTTCAAAGTTAACCTTAGGAAGTTTGTGAAGTAATTTTGGCTTCGAAAAAGTAGATCCAGTATTGAATGGAGATAACAGATAGGGAACACCATTTAGTTAAATATTTTATTTGTGTGTCAGGTTCATTGTCCTGTAGCATGGTGTTAATGGGTAGGAGTGAACTGTTTATCTCCACTGTTCAGACACATTTTAGTTAGATTTTTTTTTCCCATAATCTCTGCTGTTTAGAGTTGGGGTCATGATGGGCCAACCTCAGGTGAAAAGTACCTGCTCTACATTTATTTACTTTCTGTTATGTTATTTTTCAGCAAATTTTTAGTTGATTTGGATGTTATATTTTGTATTTCTAGTCAGAAGTTTCTATTCTTGGGTGTATTACACATTAGTGTGCTGTTAGGTCATGAGTGGAAGAGAGGTGTGGTAATTAAATGGAAATTATTTTCAGCCGTGACACTTATCAATACCAGGTCATTCCTGGTCCATCTGAACATTGTTGTGAGATAGTTTCTGCAAATGAATCTGGGCTGGTTTCTGTGAATCATTCATAAATGAGGGCCACTGTTCTTCAGCCGTCAAAACTAAAATCTATGCTTTCAAAAAACACTGCTGGTTTTGCCTAAAGTGAAATTTAAATTGGAAATATTGCCTTTGTGGATAGAAATTCTGCAGCATTACACTGTCTTGTACTTTGTATATTATACTTTATTTTTAGATATGCAATGCATCATGGTGCAAATCATTGTCTTATAGTATCAGGAGACATTTTCCAGAGAAAAATTTGCATAGGGTTTGGAGGAAATAGATGAAGTATTCTTAGTTATTGCTGACGAGGATCCTCTGGCTTTTGCCCTCTTCAAGCAGAACCAAAAACCTACCTCTGAAGAGATCACCATGATCGCTGACCAGCTCAACATGGAGAAGGAGGTTATCCGGGTCTGGTTCTGCAATCGTCGGCAGAAGGAGAAGAGGATTAACCCCCCCAGCAGTGGAAACAGCGGAGGAGGAAACACCCCCATCAAAACTATTTTTACACCCAGTAGCCCTTTGGTAAGAATGAAAGAAACTGTTCTGAAATGGTTCACTATAGGATGGATTTCAGGATCAGTTTAACTCTGGGTTATGTCACACGTTGGATATTTGTGCATTAACACCTTATTTGTTCTGTGGTAAATGTGAAAAATTTGACTGTTTGTGCAGATCCTTAAACTTTTAGAAAGTCTAAGACACAGTCTTCTGAAGTATTGGTAGTAAAATATCTGAAGTATGATTTTGACAGTTCTGAAAGGTAATTGGAATAGGCAGTTGACTTTTCCTCAGCAGTATGAACACATACGTGTTACTCTGTAACAGAACTGCAAAACAAAACGAAATAGAACCAAGAAGCACTAATTCAATCTGGTCAGATTTAATGGTGTTTAACACAGCCTCTCATAGAAACTTAGGTGTTTCTAAACGTTATGGCTTGGAGGTTTTTCTGGTAATGTCGCTTTCATCTAATATGAAGACGTACAAATTCAATCAGATCTGGGAGGAGCACTGTCCCTTTTGTGCCTCTTTGGAAGCTGCTGATAATAAAAAGTAGCTATAGTTCAGCACCCGTCACTCAATATGGTGTTACGCAGCACAACAGGATGTGAAATAGGTCTTAGAATGTTCTTAAAACATCTTAAATTAAAATTGATGAACTCTGCATATTACTTTAACTTTGAGTTTTGAACTGTTATTTATTTATTTATTTTTTGTTGTCTGACCAATAGGTTTGATATATTTGTGATTGTAGATAAATGATAAATAACTTCCTGACAAGGTGTCCTATTCAATCCTCCATGTTGTGTTTTCCAGGTGGCTAGCACAGCAAGCCTTGTGAGCAGTCCAACTATTAACACACCCACCACTCTGACTGTAAACCCAGTGATCCCTCTCACCAGCACCAGCGTATCCAGTTTGTCTTTCACAGGTGTGTGTGTGTGTGTTGGCAATTATGAAGCTATGGTTCTAATAACATGAAATCAAAGACTGGAAGATTAACTTGTGTCTTCTCAAATGTTCCCCACCCTTATGCAAAGGTACAACAGTTGGAGCCACAAATACGGCATCTGTCATCTCTACTGCACCTGTAGTTACCACAGCAACCAGCTCTCCATCTTTGAGCCCGTCACCAACCACCATTCAGTCTACGACCATCGACACCAAACCTGTCACTCATGCGCAAACGGTCGTCACCCAGGCACCGTCATCCATAGCCACCACCTTAGAGACCAGTCAGGTGATGGTGGCAGCTCCAGGGCTGAGCGCAGCACTGCAGAATGCTGCCCAGCTACCTACCAGTGCTAGCTTTGCTGCAATGGCTGCTGCTGCTGGACTCAACCCTGGTCTGATGGCGTCCTCGCAGTTCACTCCAGGGTGAGTTTTTACCAAACAGTGAAGGCTGCAAGATGAACATATACTGCTTTTAATTTCCTGCACGAATTTGTCTTATACTGCCATGCTGGAGAATAGCAGAAAATACAGAATACACTTCAGAATGGAGCCCAGTGCATCACAGTTTCCACAAAGAAAAGTTGTAAAAACATTTCTGCAACTGTTTCATTCATTACCAATTAGTGATTACTTCACTACTAACTGCCTATTAATCAGTCTTAAAATTGATTTTCATATTCTACACACTCCTGAGAGAGACACCTATATATAAGCTCATCATGAAGGGGGATAGAAGGATGTACTATAGAACCACCACTACAGTGATAATGATTTGTCCTCATGTTCATAGTTCTTCATTTATCACCTCTTTGAAATTTGTGCAGTGTTTTGTTGTCCTCTATTTTGATTTAATTGTTTTGTCTAACCATGTGTATTGTGTGTAGGGGCGCCCTCCTCAGTCTGACTCCAGGTGGCCTGAGCAGTGCGCTGAGTCCTGCCCTTATGAGCAACAGTACACTGGCCACCATTCAAGGTATGTACCGATGTCAGAAAGATCACATTTAATACTTTGTGAACAGATATTTTGTTATCTAGCAATGTATAACATAAAAAACTGCACAAGCATTAAGACCATTTGGTTTGATTTAATAACCAACTGATGAAAAAGCCCATTTATGTGTCTGTTATTGGAATAGAGATATATGTATATAGTCTAATATTATAGACATCGAACAGAATTGTCTTTGATAAACCATAGTCTGCATCTGGAGTACAGTTAAGGTGGAGCAAAATGTTGTCAGTAATAAAAGAAAAACGCATTTACATGTCAGGGGACAAATAATTGAAGCCATGCCCATGAGGTTAATCATTCTGGGAGAAAATGAATCCTGCCAAGTTGAGGGAAAATTCTGCTGCACTAAACATTCTGTGGTAAAACATAAAATACCATCATTTATTGTTATTATGTACTTGATTAATTTAATTATATTTCATCAAATAAGTACATGTCAGTTTAACACTCAGGTCTCTTATATGATCAATGGAAAGTGAAGCCACTCATACAAGCTTCCTCATAACACTGAATAGCTCCACTAAACAAAACTGCTGTGACAAGGAAATATTTGTATAATGTTAATAGATTTTGTAATGTCTGAACAAAGGAAAAAAGAAGATGCAGAATTCTTGTGACCACTTAAATTACAATACAATGAAATGCAGTTTTTTTCCAATTATGTTATTAGCTGCCATGTAAGTGCAGAGCTATATGTGTTTGTGTCGTTTCTGAAGCTGTGTCCGCCTTGAACTTTGTCCGGAAGATTTCTCTAAGGCTATTACTCCGATTTTCTTCAAACTTTGCATGATTGTACT
>JAPSES010000019.1:4104765-4118680 GCA_029822895.1 Maxillicosta whitleyi | reverse complement strand
GGGCTTTGCATTGGTGACCTTGTATTTGACCTTGACCTATTTTGTCAAGGTCAAATACAGTAATATTACAGTTTTTGGCTAATTTTGACCTTAAGAATTGCAGATAGGTGTTTTGTTACTATAGAACACATATAGTAATTAATATGTGGGCTTTGAAGTGGTGTTTCATTTTTCTGGTGATGTGTTAATGTTGAGCTGTAGTTTGTAGAAGCATAAAGATTCACGTCAATGTGAACAATACAAGTTTATTAAAAAAAATTTATAATAAAAGCTTCAGTTGCAGGATATATTATAGAAATAGCTTGTCTCAAAGCATCTGATTTGCCTTCAGTCTGAACCTACCCTTCATATATCTGTTTATTTTACTGACTTTTAAAAAAAATTATTTTTCTGCAGCTCTCGCATCTAGTGGCGCAATCCCCATCACTTCTCTGGACGGTGGTAACTTGCTGTTCGCCAACACCTCCGCTGCTAATACACCCAACCTTGTGACGCCCCTGTTTCTGAACCCCCAGAACCTGTCACTGCTCACCAGCAACCCAGTGAGCCTGGTGTCGACCGGTTCAGGGGGGCTGCACGTCACCGCCGACCATCAAGCCACCACGGCTGCTGTGCCTGTGCAAGCCTCGACCATTACCACTGCCTCCAAAGCTCAGTGAAGCCAGTCAGGCTGCATCACAAAAATTACACCCTTTTTCTTATATCGTGCACTACTCGTATAACACCATGTAGGCAATAGGGATGTCCTTTGATATAGGCTATGTGCTTCACTAACCACCCCTCATTCTTTACATTGTATCTTATCATTATTTAATCTTTTTGCTACCACCAAAAAGAAAACAGCCTCAGGTGAGGTTGGGGTTGACATTTTTGTATTTTCTTTGTTTCCTTCCTTTTTTTTTTTTTTATACTCTTTGATGTTTTTTTCCCCCCACATACAATAGCCAGATGGACACTATCGTTGGCCTGCCCCGCTCCTCATGAACCTTGACACATGTCCAAGGAGAAAATACCATGGTACCATCAAGCTGTTCACTTTGTATATAAAGTATATCCTATTTCCAGGTCAGAATCTTTTTCTGAAATACTTCTAACCAAAAACCTTAGGATTTTGCTCTTTTAACATTCAAACTAAACTGATTTACTACTAATTTAATAATAATCACAATCACTAATGGGGATTTGTGTGTCACCCCATCTTTAATTGTGTTTTTTGGGGGGGTTCTTTGGACAGGCCTTGATGTAACCATATCAAAGTTATATTTTAGAGACTTTTTTTCTTTATCTTTTCTGTCTGTTATTTGACATTTTCAGAACTTTCTAAGTCTAATATTAAGTTAAGATTTAACTATCAATTTTTAATCGTGGTTATAAGGCTTTAAAAACAAGTAATAAGTGGCCGATTATAAAGGTTATCATTGCTTTAAGGGTCAGAGGGACCAGACGTGTCTCTCTGAGTCTCTCTTTCTGGAAACACTGAGTTTTACATTTTGCCTTGGTGGTGATGGAGCCGCTAAGTTTTTGTAAAATGAAGGTCTAGATGCGGACTCTAGACACTGATAGAAAATGACTGAAAACATTGCATTAAGAGCTTTATGAGCTGCAACATGCAGTCCTGTGTCTGATAGAGGGTGGTCTGTTTTGGTTGGTGATCCATTGGAAATGTGTACATTATGTTTGGACTCGGCTGTAGAAGGCTGCATGTGGTGGTTGCAGCTCAGGCAGATGCTGAGAGTTCAGTAACTGCATGATCTACGAGGCTCTGCGGCTGACTGGTCTGTTTTTTGGGGACGTCTAGTCAGGGGACATTGGCTAGATGGGGTTATTGTATTGTGTTTTTTTTCTGTTTTGGTTTGTTTATTTTTTGATAGTAGTACCGTCGTATCTACTTGTGCACAGTATCTGTACCAAAAAACTGGATTGATGAGCTGCAGTCTGTCTGTTTTGGGAGAAATGAAATTCTTTGTCTGCAGTCATTCGACTGGCTTACGTACTTTAAGAGATACCAAAAATATTTGTTAAAATAATTGCTGTTTGTAGTCAGTGTAGCTTAGTCTAGTCAATATATTTATGAGTACAAAATCTCTCTTCATTGTCAACAGAATATAGAAATGCAATATTTTGATGATCATTTTCCAAAGATAAAGTTTTTTTTTTAATTTGACCTAGCGTCTCAGAGCTCGACTTTTAATTGGCAGCACAACTGACCAAAAAGAGAGGGATTAGGGGATTGGGGCTTGAGAAAGTATATTCCTTTCACTCTTTTTGATTTTTTTCCCTTGTTTTTCACTGGGGCCTCGCCCTGTATGCCCAATCCTACTTTTCTGGAAGGTTCTCTCTCAGCCATTTGATGGCCTCTCTTCCTTTTTCAGTTTTTGTTTTTTGGCCGTTTTGGTTGTAGTCTTACACTTTTCTGAAACGCGATGGAAAGGTTCTCTTTTTGGTTTCGTACTAATATTCAGCCATAAAACAACAGCTTGAACCAAAGTGGTTTTCCTCAGTAGTTGCTGTGCCTGTCCGAGCACACAAGTTGCCGTTCACATTATTTCGAGTCTCCACACTGCTAACAAATTATTCTCCACTTTTCCCACCCGAGTCAAACCCTGATATTCTTAATTTGGTGCTGCTGGATAAGGGTCACAGAAACTTAGCTTTAACAACTTGCTGCTGAAGCTCCTGGTAGAGTTGAGCTGTTGAGAGGCCTGCATGCTTTCTTATAGCTTTATGACTACATCCTGTGAGAATCAGGTTTTGTGGTTCAGACCCTCCTGTCAAGAGGGCTCAACTATGTAAATCCATACATTTGATCATCAGATTACTTACCACACATCCACTGAGCGCCACCTTTGTGAACCAGCATGTAATGAGAATGTGCTGCTCCCCGAATCTGTCTGTCTGTGGACTGAACCTGCCAAATTATCTTACCCAACACGCTGCTGGGATAAGTACTGTTGTGTGCTACACATTGAACTGGCTCTGAACTAAAGCCCAAACAAAAGTAGCATTGTTGTGCTGCAAAATGAATTACCAGTGACGACTAAATCACTGAGACTGTACACAGTGAAATTTGTCCACGTTATCCTCATGTACTTCTTTTCTGTTGTCGAATTATTTTAACTGAATATACCTCAGCAGCACTTAAACACAAGGTTCACCTTTAGACATTTCTGTGTATAGAACAATGTAGAATGTATAAGTACTGTCTGGCTCGCCATTCAAAGTTTATACTGATGAACCATACATAGGAACCATACATAAAAGGACAACCTACTACTGCTATTTTCTAGTACTACTATTTATGGGGTATTTCCAGGTTTAAATATTATTTTGATCCTTCTTGCCAAAGTAATAGCCTTTCTCTTTGCAGCTAGGCCGGTGTCTGGCTGCTGTGTTGCTGGTTTCCCTCTTTGAGGCCACGATGGGCCTAAGGACTCAGTCCTGTTCCAGTGCTGTTTTAGTTACTTAAGAGTTAAACGTGTGCTCGCAAGATGAACCAGTTGCCATCGGCATCATAGGATGTTACTGAAATATTTATCTGAGGAAAGACATATGAATTAGAATTAATGATCTTTTCTTAATTCTATACATATAAATATATATATAAACACTTGTAAGATATTCATATTTTATATTCGAACCAGTATGTTATCAAGACTGAATGTAGTGTTTATCATGCTTACTCAAAAGTCTCCCCTAAATCTTCCTTTTTATTATTGCAAAATAGCATTTTTCTTGAAATCTGTCAAGACCAAAAAAAGAAAAGAAATCTCAGACCACGTCTCAGTGGTGTGTGAGTCACTGACACCTTTGTCTGTTGTGGATCAACTGGGCCTCTCCACCAGGAGGGCCTCCCTGGGCCCTCCATGACAGACAGGTTCTGTGGTTGGTCGGAGAACAGAGACTCTGAAGCATCTGATCTTAATCTTCTAATAGATTTTTTTTTGTTGTTGTTTGGTTGAGTCATTGTGGACTTGATTTGCTGTGCTGTTTTTAACAATCAGTTTATTTTTTTCATATTACTTTATGCCTTTTAATTGTTTTGTATAGTGTGAGAGGGCAAGATCACTGGCTTTCTTAGTTTGACAAAGAAAATTAACATTATCATTTATGCCTTATTGTTACGTAGAAGACATGAGCATTGTAGCATTGTTGTTGTATGTGTGTGTGAGTGAGAGCGCGGTAGGGGCGAGCTTCCTCTCCAGCTCAGCGTTGCGCTCACCTGGTGCATTGTTTTCACTGAAACAATACAGTGTACTTTGGGCATTTTGGAGTGTGGGATGATTATGTTGCTACCTATGTTTTTTAGGTGTGACAGGTTGAGGATACCTGTGAGAAAAGCTTTACTAATAATTCCAGCAGGTGGGTGTGTGTGTGTGTGTGTGTGTGTGTGAAGGTGTGTATGTGTGTGTGTGTCTTACACAGAGAGAATAGGGAGAACAGTCTGCAAACCATTATGGTGCATTTTTCCCATCTTCCATCGGGTGTATGAGAGCGCGATTTTCAAAAGCTGAGACATGAGAGTTCTTAAGTTTGTGTTTTTTGTCCAGAAGGTGCTCTCTGCTGTTCAACTAAAGCCTTCAACTAAGCCATTGCCAAGCCAGCATTTGCTTTATACAGATAAGAGTTGGATGAAGGCCATTGAGCATTGGGTTAGTTAATTAATTAATATTTAATTTTTTTGCACATTAGTGCGTTTTTAAAATGTAAATCACACATATTTGATGAATAAGTTCTGCCACTGGCCCAGAATTTGGCAGCGGTTCCACCCCTACTGTTCCTAATAAGAAAGAAGAAGTGAATCAATGGAATACACTGATGTCCAGCCAGATAATTACACCAAACTATGGCTGCCTCACATACAGAGTGGAATAGTTCCAACAGACACGATGTGATCATAAATCATTAAAAGTTTATTCTGGTTATTACAATATTAATAATAATTTGACTATATCCTAAATATTAAATATTCAGGCTGAACCATCATAGTGCTGGACTCAACATGTGGTCGTCCACAGTTTGTGGCTGCTCCATCAATTATTGGTCATATCTACAAAGCATTTTGATCTAGATACAATCGCTTGGCTCTAGCTTGGCTTTAATGCTTTTGTTCCAAGTTTTCGAGGATGCTCTTGTGGATTAGTCATACTTCAGTATGTTGAGCCACCACACTGGTTTGCTGGTTTTTAGTGTTGACAGAGGACGTGTGGAGCACCAGTAAGGCAAAGGAGCTGTTGTATACCTCATTTCTAACTCAAGACTGAGTGAAACCTGCTTTAATCTACTTAAGAAATATTAAAAAAACTATTTTAAAAACACACAAAAAAAAAAACATGAAAATACTCAAACTTGTCATTGGAGAAGCCTGTTCATACCTGTACTTCAAGGGTTGTTGAAAACACCACCACAAGGGGGAGACAGAATACACACCAGTATTCATGAATGTCTGTTTCTTTTTGTATTTTTTGGTATTTTTATGCTGCACACTGACTCAACATTAAAACTATTTGTAGATTAGTATATATTATTTTCACTTTTCACTTTAATATCCCCCTCCTTTTTTAATAAATACAATCTGTTTATAAATAGATAGATGTGTATTTTAACACCCCTCTTCTACATACGTATTTGAGCATCTCTTTGAGTTTGACAATCTTTTTTTTTTTTTCTTATAATATTAATTCTTACTCTTGACCAGGTACAGGTATGTTCGTGTCTTTTCATGTGACTGTGTGCTGTCACAGCCCGCTCTCGCTTTCCCTGCGGTAACAACATTAACCAAAGACTTCTAACTTGATTGTATATGAAACGACACCGTCTCACCCATCCCCGCCTCACTGCTCAGCATCAAATCCCAGCTGCACGCTCTCACCCGAGTCCTCGATTTCATCTGTAGAGTTTGCTTTTTATTGCATGCGAATGTGTAAAACTGCCCCCTTCCTCTTCCTCTACTCCTCTTCGGCCAAACTCTTGGCTGTGACGGTGCAGCGGTTTCAGTGCCTGTGGGCGGGGATCGGAGGAGTTGAACAGGGCTGAGCGGGCTTTTCAGACACACAACATAAAATGAACCAATCTGGTGGTAGCTGGGTGATGTTTGCTAATACACACTGAGGGTTAATCCTGTGCACACTGTACATGCTCAGGACTCAATGTCTGTATGTGTGTCTGTCTTAAAGCGCTGTTGCTAGGATGTTACCCCCCTCCCTCTCCTCTCCTCTCCTCTCCTCTCCTCTTCCCCTCTCTTTTCTCTCAAGGACTGTGGTGAAAACAGTCTTCCCGCCTATCACAATGTGTCTGTCTCTTCCACATCTATACACTGTAGTCCCAGGACATACCTCTGTTCTCTCCAGGAAAAAAAAAAAAAAAAACAACAACAAAAAAACCCTCCCCACATCCTACTGTCGCGCGATTCCACTCCCCCGCCCTCCTCACTTCCACTCCTTTTCCCTCTCCGTTCTCGCTCTCTCTCTCCTTTTGCCATCGTCTCTTCACTACAGACTCCGATTCAGCTGTGACACTATGCATCATGGTCCTTCACTCTGCGTGGACTGTGTCCCGTCCGGCTCAGACCCCCACTCTGGATCTGACCCACGGGCTTCAGTGACACTTTGTTTAATGCTTTATTCCAAGTGAGGTTGTAGGATCTCACAAGCGCTATCCCAAAGCAAAAATCCAAATATTTAACTTTTGACAAATGCAGATACCAAAGAAATCTCTCTGTCCTGTCTCTGTCTCTGTTTTCTCTCCCTTCCACCCTGCAGCATGTGTATTAAGAGACAAACCCAGCACTGGCTTTAGTCCTAGCCTCAGTAATTCCAAAGCTTAGATGTATATTTTGGTATATTTCTGAGAAAAACTTGCGTGGAAACGTCTGTTTAACTTTCTCGTTTGTTTGTTGTAATCTCTTTTTTCTGTCACAGCATGGAACTAATTGCAGAACTGTCTTACTCTTGGTAGGTTAAAGATAATAGTATTTTTGTATGTTTTGGGGTGTCATGTGTGTGATATCAGTTCACAGCCCAAGTGACCATTGCTTTCAACAAGAAAGGAAAAAAAAAAAAGAATATGCCAACCATGTACATATGACGTCTGTGTATCTCAAGAAATGCATTCTGTAACACATTTACTACTCCATGTTTGGAAGCTTGGGCTCTTCGTAAAGGAATGTGTCCCCATCCCCCACCCCCCCTTTTTTTCTTACTCTGCAGTCTAATAATATTCATCAACTTCTCCAGAGCTCGAATGTAAAGAGATCTGGTTTTCATTGTGGACAAGAACACTGAGGGACACTGCTCCGATCTGACTACAGAAAATAATAAAACAGACAAACAAACAAAAAAAGACAAAAAAATAAAATAAAAAAACAAACAAAAAAAAAAAAAGCCTCCAGCCATGGTGGCATAGAACTGAAAGATTGTGTAGGAGTTTTAAGTATGTGAATCAGGATACATAGTAGATTTTGATGCATTTGTCTGCTGTATTTTTGTTTGTTTTGTTTTTATACACATATAAAGATAATCTTTTACTGTAAATGTACAGTTCTCTTTTGTTGTAAACATCATTAAACCATTTTCCAAGTGTTTTGACATGTGTGTTGTCCTTTATTCACAATCGGATTATTTTTAGATGAGATGTAACAAAGCATAAAATAGTGCACTGTTTTTCAACCATGTCCTGACCCCACAAGGTCATGTGAAATTTCTAGTAATTAAAAAAAAAAGAAATTACTACTAAATATATATATTAAAATTAAGAGAGACAATCATATACATAAAAGACATGATAAACTGTGAATCTGAAACTGAAGCACTGTGGTTCTGATTATGTTCCAAATGTTCACTGTGGTCTGTTTCAGATGCTGCAGCTTTTTCATAATTCATAGTTTAGTTATTTTTTCAGTATTAATTGTCCTCACTGTAAATCCAAACTGGACTGAATGTACGTATCCTGATCAAGGAAAATATAATTTTCACTTTGTGCAGTAATCTGAACCTGGCTTTTCTGCCTCCATCCATAATAATTTACATTATATAGACTAAATGTGTCTAAAATTATCATTTATTTGTAACGGTATAGCAAATTATTACATGAATTTTTCTTTTTAGCAAAATAATGTGTCTTTTTGAATGCCTGGATTTGCCAGAAATTTGTGAAAAATTGTGTGGAGTCATGAACCAAGAACCAAAAAAAAAAAAAAAAAAAGGATGGAACCGCACTAGTGGAAAAGGTTTTTGGACATCCCATGCATTTGGGATTTAGTGCCAAGTATTGTTCTGTTCTCCAAACCCACATGATGCTTTCAAAGTCAAACCTGAAAGTCTCACCAACATAATGAAACACTTCCAAGATGTGACTTGTTGAAACAAGAATTCAGCATTTTCTTGTTAAAAATAACCCGAGAAAAGACATTTGCCTTTGCAGCCACACCTTTTGAAACACAGTTACACGTAATGCATTATAAAAATATTTGAGACTGTAAAATTTAATTTACAATACAAAAATTGAGAACTTCACTGGTTTATTTATTTATATGAAGAGGAAATGCATTAAGTTAAGAGCTGAACAGGATGAAAATTACATTATAACTGTAGGTTCATTTTCTTGACATTTAATTCCGTCAACCTCCTAATTTTTTGCTCTTGGGTGTTCTTAAATTTTTGTATTTCACTGAGAAAATATTGTTTTGGCTACAGTTAATGCAAATTTCTTTGTTAACATAAACATTTAATTTACGTTTTGCCATATTTAGCAATTTATAAAGGGAGGCCTTTTCCACTGCTGTAGCAGAAAAATAGGATCTTTCAAGTCTAAATGTTGATATATTTCTCAAAATTGCATCAATATTTTCATTTAGTATCTTGAAATAAGGGGCGAAAATCCTATCCAAAAAATAAGTAGAGTGGGGGTGTCGAACATATGGTGTACGGGCCAAAACAAAAATTTAGAAAATACAAAAATGACACATTAACTGACGATATTAACAGTCACAGGTGTCAAACTTGTTTTTAGTTTCAGGGCCACATACAGAACATATGTGATCTCAATTAAAACAATATCATAATAACAACACCAAATTTTCTTCTTGGTTTAATGCAAAAAAAAAAAAAAAGAATTTTTTCAAACTATACTTTCACAATAAAATACAGATAACCTGAACAAATGTGAAGAATGTGAGATATGTTAAGAAAACTAAATGGAATTTTAACAATATTAAGTGTATTAAATGTTTTGTGCATTTATAGATCCAATGTGTTAATGATAAATTCAGACCTAATATTGTTGCACTTAAATAAAAGTATTTTCGTAGTATAATTTTAGATTTTTCACTCTGAAACAAAAACAAAAACTACTATGGTTATTATTTTACTGATATGATTTTGACACCTCTGAATTAGAGTATCTGAAAAATTCAGCCATTGTGAGCAGGAATAAAATAAAAATCTTTTCCATGTTGCATGTTTATTTCCGCCATCACTCTAAATATCAGAAAGCTTTACTTTGATTATTGAGAAGCTGAAGCAGAAAAATACCCGACACTTCATCTTCAAGCCTTTGTGAAACCATGTCCTGCTGGTTGAACTGGGCGGACTGGACATCATGGAGCAGCTGGAGCTGAGGTGCTGATGGGCAGAGACTCGTAGGCGTCTGCATCCCTGTTCTGGACCGACGCATCCTGGAGTGGACACACATGAAGGGGGGGCGTCTGTACTGAGGAGTGGGTCAGTTCAACACAGTAAAGAAACCCAGGAAATATTACCTCGCCCCCCTGAAGGGAAGGCAGGGGGTATTGTTTTTGGTTCTGTTTTTTTGTTTGTTTCTTTGGTGGTAAACACTCTAGCAGCAAAACTATTGGTTGAATTCATACCAAATGTTGTTTATAGACAGTGACTCAGAATAGATGTGGTTACATTTTGATGATCTTAAAGGAATAGTTCGGGATTTTCTGTATTTCATCCCCGTCATCAGTGTAGTACATCCACAGTGACTTACCCCAGACAGTGTCCTGTGAGCCCAGTTCTGGTCCGATTTTGGTCAAAACAAAAGTAGTCCGGCATGTTTGTGGGGGTCACTGAAATAAAACATTTTTGTCCTAAAAACAGCATGTGTTCAAAAGAGTGATTTATTTGCATCACAAACCAATGTCCATGAAAAAGTCACACATCATAATCATTTGGTCCTACTTTGTCTTGCTTCGTATCAATGCGCGCTGCCACAAGATGACACTAGTCTACCTGTTTCACTGGTGAAAAAAGTTGTTGGCTAGTGTGCGACAGTCAGCAACATGACAGCGCACTGATAGGAAATGAGAGAAAGTAGGACCAAGTGATTAGGAGGTGTAACTCTTTCATGGACATTAGTTTGTGATGTAAATAAATCACTCTTTTGAACACATGCTGTTTTTAGAAGAAAATCGTTTTATTTTAGTGACCCCCGCAAACTTGCCGGACTACTTTCATTTCGACCAAAACCGGATTAGAACTGGGCTCACAGGACACTGTCGGGGGTAAGTCAGTGTGGATGTACTACACTGATGACGGGGATGAAATACAGATTCATGTAAAAAAAAATCCCGAACTATCCCTTTAAGACTGATCGATCGATCAATCAATCAATCAATCAATTTTACTAAAAATTCTTGCAACATTTAAAATATTTACCTATCTAATGATATTTCATTTCCTTTCCCTGAGTCCTATGATAGTCAGCATATTCTCAGAAAATGTAGTAGTAAGACATGTTTTATCTGCAGGTGGGTCACATGTATTTTTGAAGTAGCTCTGTTTGTTTATGTTTCCTTTTTTTGGTTTTGGTTCATTAGGTCGTATACGCAGGGGTGTTGAACTACGGTCCTCGGGGGCCGGTATCCTGCATGTTTTAGATATTTCATTCTTCCATCACACCTGGAAGTCATTACATCGTTATCAGGCTTCTGCAGAGTCTGGATGATGAGCTGATCATTAATTGAAGCAGGTGTGATGGAAGAAACATCTAAAACATGCAGGACTGGACTTTGACACCTGTGTCGTAGGGTTACACTAAGAATATTTTGCTTAAGATACTTTTAAAAAATCTTAAAAGAAAGACATTTTTAATAGAGTTTTCACCCTCATTCCAGACCTCCAGACCCCTACACAGCAAATATGGGAGTGTTAAATATTCAGTGTCAGTGTTAAATAGAGAGTGTCGGAGTTGTATTAACACCACATTGATTTAAAACAACACTGTGTGTGGTGTTTTTGTTAAAATTATGTTGTTAAATCACATCCTTATACCCTTATGGACACTTTTGAAAAGGTTAATTTTACACCACATAGTGTGGACACATATAGACGCTTTATGGTGTTAAATTAACACTGGCATATTTGCTGTGTACACGTTCGAGCTTATACTTTTTCACATTTAATAATGGTTTTCTTTTAGTGTTATGTTCATGAGAAAGACAGGATACTGGAATGAGATGACAAAGTCTGACATTTAGTTTGTTTACGACATTTTACATAATACAAACATTGTGTTAACTGTTGCACTCTGGGAGCTTCAGAAACGCTGATAAAAGTAGATCAGTGGGAAATGATTTTATTTTAACCCATAAACACCCAAACCTCCACTGGTGACCAAAACCACCTGCTGACCTAAAATATTTAACACCTGCTGATCCATTAATCCTATCGATACATGTAAATAATTGGTGTAAAATACAATTTGTTGTCTTTTCATGGTCCTCAGATATGACCCATTTGGGCATTCAAAGGCTCTGTAGTTACCATGGAAACACTATCATCTTCTACAACATTGATTCACCCATAGAAAACCCATAGAATTTGATAAATAACAGAAGACGGACACAATTGTTTTTATGTTCCATTAATGTTAACTTTGCTGAAAAAGTCATTTTTCTGTTTGATGTAATAACTTTGAGCATCTAAATTAAATAAATTGAATTAAATATTGGAAAATACATGGTTTACGGTGGAAAATAGAAAATTCAGAGGATAAAATAACAATAAATGATGATAAATCTCTTAGGAAAGGTTAAAGAGACTGCAAGTTTCATTTGGGAACTGCAGCAAAAACGGTTAAAAAAATAAAATAAAATTCTGAACCCACAAAAGAACATTTAATCAAAATCATCATCAAAAATAAACACATTTGGAGATATGATGTGTGGCTTCCACTGAACAGGAAGGAGATGAAACATGATTATAACATTACTTACCTCGCGTTTCTTTTTCTTAGGACCTTTTTTCTACAGATTAAAAATAACATATTGACATATCAGAGTCTGACCAGATGAGACGGTGACTTTTTAAAGCTTTAATCATCATAAAACTCGACTCACTTTTTGTTTAGTTTGGTCAAGGACCTGGTAAGGGTCATTATCATCTTGCCTGCTGAGCTCCTAAAATAAAAAATATAAAAAAATATTGATTTATTTAAAAATAAGAATTGATATAAAATACTTCACAGTTCAGCAGCAGAATCCTATTTGGGCTGTAAAAGGCTCCTACCTGGTAGATGGCTTCTGCTTCCTGTTTATCAAAACATTCACAAAATAAAGTGAAACTGAGCTTAAACACATTCACATAAATACATCGACATGAAAAGAACAAACAAAGAAATAACAGACAAGTATTTGTTTTACCTTAGTTTTTGATGGGTTGCAAAACTACACAGAGTGAAGAAGAAAAAGAAAACAGATCAAATAAGGACAATATTTATGTTCTTTTATCTCAGTTATTCTGTTGTCTTTAACTTTTACATGTATTTTATAACACTGTAGAGCTGAGCCCGTGCTGCTGTGATCAGTCAGTTAAATCATATATCAGGAAAAAACATCAAATGAATCAGCTATTTTGATTATTTATTATATTTAGGTAATTTATTAACATATTATGTCCAGATTCAGAATGTAAGGACTGTTTTTGGAAGGATTCACTGGACTGGAAATACAATATGAAGATGAGGTACGATAGTGTGTTTTAGAGATGGTATTTTACAGATTAAACTATCAATAAATAATTCAAAACAAGATACAGCCTCTCTATTTACTATTGGGTTTATAACAAACAACAAACAAACAAACAAACACACACACACACACACATGGATATTAATAAACAAAGTCAAACAAAACAAGCAAAAATGGAAAACAAAAAACAAAATGAAAACAAAAAGAAACAAACAAAATAGCAAAACAGACAAAACCACAAAAGAACATACAAAATAATATAAGAATAACACAAAAACAAATAAACAAAAAATAAATAAAAAAATAGCAAAATGCATAAAAAATAAACAAAAACAAATCCACAACAAATAAATAAAAACCAAATCAATCACCTTTTCTTTCAAGAAGAACGCAGTGACAACCAAACAGTAAACGATCAGAATCCCATCCAGGAAATAACAAACAATTGGTTCCCTGAAAACAAACCCTGCACAACAACAACATCATCATCATCATCATCATCATCATAAACAACAACAACAACACAATCATCATCATCAACAACAACAACATAATCATCATAAACAACAACAACAACAACAACAGGACACAGTTAAAGCACATTTTTTGAACAGTTCATTCAGAGCTGACAGTACATCAGTCAAAAACACAGGCATTATCCGCTCAATACTGTTATAATTTTATTCATGTTTTATGTTTATTATTATCATTATTATTATTATTATTAATAATAATAATAATAATAATAATACCTTTATTACCTCTGCCAAGGAGGTTATGTTTTTGCCTGGGTTTGTCTGTTTGTTTGTCCGTTCGTTAGTTAGCAACAACATTGGGGTCAATGGGGCCAAATAATTTGTTTCTCATTATGTCGGTTAATTATTAACCAAACCTAATGAAATTTTCAGGAAATGTTCGCTCTGAGACAAGGAACAGATGATTAAATTT
>JAPSES010000019.1:4082224-4104665 GCA_029822895.1 Maxillicosta whitleyi | reverse complement strand
ACATGCAAAGTAAATCAAGATTAATCGCGATTAACTATGAAATTTCTGAGATAAGTTGCGATCAAGAAAATTAATCTGTTGACAGCACTAATGTTCATACTTCTCATCCAACCCATACTCAAATGTACTCTATGTCCTTGTATTCTTGATTAGTCTGGATATTTTTTTTTAATTTTTAATTTTAACGATAACAAGTCAGAATGAAAACAAGTCCAAATGAAATAGGAGTAATGATATAAGCAAAAGTAAAAAGTCAGCCGAAAAATATAAGTACAGATACCAAGATTTCTACTTAAATAATTTAACAAAGTATGTGTACTGTGCTACTTGACTTAAATCTACTGTCACATTTAGTTCAGCTGAAAAAAACAAAAGAGACAAAAGTGTTGAATGTTGGTAGAAAATTCTGCATATGTGTTTGATTGGAGAAGGAACTGGCCTGTCCTGTTCCTTGTGTAAATAGACATTATGGTGAGTGTGGAGAAGAGCCAAACCTGACAGTATCCCACGGTCTTATTATGGTTTCCATAGGCCAGCAGAACGTTGTATAGAGTACTCTGCAGACAGGGCTCAGCTTTGCTCTGGAACAGGACGTTGTCTGGAAAGGTCCTGTGCATGTCTGCGAAAAACATGGTGATTAAGTTTCTCAAGGAGTTGCTCGTATCGATGAAATTTTAGGAGATGGAAGTCTGAGAGTTTCTCTGTTGTAGCAAAAATGGTCAGAAATAGAGGGCAAACAGGAAGAAGGAATATTGTGTGTATGTGTAAGTCTATATATTAGATATTAGACATCAGTGAAATTATACGCTGATAAAAGCATGAGACATTTTTCTTCTAAATTTACAACTAAAATTAATACATAATGTGAATAAAGTTATAAAAGATCTAGTAGTTTTTAACTTATGAAGACATGCATAACAAGTAAGTGCATTCAGTAATAGTATTTATTTTATTTACCAATTATACAAACACATGTTATGTTATGTTATGTTATGCTATACTATGCTATGCTATGCTATGCTATGCTATGCTATGCTATGCTATGCTATGCTATGCTATGCTATGGTATGGTATGGTATGGTATGGTATGGTATGGTATGATATGGTATGATATGGTATGGTATGGTATGGTATCTTATGCTATGGTATGGTAAGGTATGGTATGGTATCTTATGCTATGGTATGGTATGGTATGGTATCTTATGCTATGGTATGGTATGGTATCTTATGCTATGGTATGGTATCTTATGCTATGGTATGGTATGGTATATTATGTTATGTTATGTTATGTTATGTTACGTTATGTTACGTTACGTTATGGTACGGTATGGTACGGTATGGTATGGTACGGTACGGTATGGTATGGGTGTCAGACCTGTGTGGATGGTTTCCTTCAGCTTGGCGTCGTGCTCCAGAACCAGCAGGGACTGATAATAACCCGGGTTACCCTCCATTCGCTCCTGGGCACCGCTTGCTGCCATCCAGATCCTGGCTCGGTGCTCATTGGGGACTCCTTTACGCACAAACCTCTTCACTTCCAAAACACATTTGAGAATTATGTCACAACTTTACAAAGCACTTGAATGCATCACAGAAACAACAGCAGCTCAAAGCAGCATTATTCACCCAAAAACATTATTTTCATGTCTTTATTCTTCTTTATTAATTTCCATTCTTTTAATTGTCATGCTTGTAAATCTATGTCTATATACATATTATCACATCGACATGGTCATGAACTGAACTTATGCCTTGTACCTGTCATGTTCTTCTCCACATGTGACTTCCCCTGAAGGAGTTTGGACCACTTCGTGGACCTTCTGTTGAGGACAGCTACGTACTCGTTCATCATGTCCTTATAAGACTCGAAATCGCGAGGCCTCTCAAAGCCGTAGGGGTCGGTCCTGCAGGGTCAGATCCAGACAGTACAGGACCAGGACTGATGAACACTCAGCAGAAATGATTGACAGGCGGGTCACTTTTCATCCCCGCCCCCTTTTGTATTCACTATTCCCTGATGACAGAAACTACAACAGCCTCGGCAGGGTTGGGTTTCTGCAGCGGGGAGATCAAATACCTGAGCTTGATGACTAGTACGTTTTAAGTTACTTTCAAGAGGGTTTAGAGAAGCAAGAAGTAAAATCCAAGCTCAAAAATATCAGTAGAAAATGCCATGTTTCACAGATGTAGCTTTTAAATACTGTGTTATTTACGAATTGTCCATTTATTTCAATACAACTCACGGAATGTGTCCATAGTAAAATGGAGAAAAAGACAAGACATCACCAAAGTTTATGTTAATACATCTAAAAAAATGGAAAAATATCATTGTTATGGTAACACTAACAGAAAAATGACAGTGAATATGCAATGGAATGTAACAGTATTTTTACTTTGAAGGCCTTTACTTCAGTGTTTATTTGTGAAGCAACTTTAATTTTCCATTCCATTATAATGTCATATATTATACTTTATGCTGTACAACTTCTCTGACTTTAGCTTTAGTTACTTTTCACATTCCAGCTTTTCACACTCTTTACTTCAGTAAAAACCCTATATTTCCAAATGTGTTGAAGTAGTTGTTTTACAAGATGAGTTTCAGTTTCTCATCCATCTTATGCTACATAAACTACAAAAACATGGCTTTGACTGCTTGAAAATTCAATGTCTCAAATCTAAATTAAAAAAAAAAGCCCTTTTTTTTAGCTCATGAAAAGTTGACTTCTTAGTTCTGACAAACAGGGACGATACAAACATAATGATATTATAGACAAAGTAGGCTTATAAAGAAAGTTGATTAAACAACCAACGATAGAAAAAGAAAAATGAGCTTTTGATTTTTACTGTAAAATAAAATACTTTAATACAACAAATTAATAAATTAATTAAAAAAAAACAAACATTATATATAATCTGGAAAACCCGGCAGGAATAATTTTACTACACTGTTCATATTAGTGTACATTTTGCTAATCAAACTGTCATTATTTAAGGTTTTCACAGTAAAAAAAAAAATACTTTCAGGAGTTATTTCACAGTGTGACTTATATTAAGGATACACACACTTATGATCCTGTTACTTGATCTTAATATCAGATTCACAAGTAAAACAATGTTTTTGTTTGTTTCAAAAAAAGTGACTTGATTTTATTTAGATCAAAAAATGTCACAGCACGAGGCTTACCTTTCATTTGCATTATCGGATGAAAAAAGCTGAGAAGCATTTCCTTTTATTTCCTTCTCCATTTTGTGTGACTTTATGCTCCAGGTATAATCGTCCGTAGAGTTTTAGGATATGAACACCATGCACAATGAGTGATATAACATTTTTATTCCATGGAAAAGAGCTGCCTGCTGTCAAGGTAAATAACAAAGCGCTCAGAGTTTCGAAGGTCTCACCTTACTTCAGTGTCGAGGGAGGAGGGGCTCCTTTGAGAAACACCCAGGTACATCCACACCCAGGAGCTGTATTTGCATGTAAAACATTAGAGGAAGCAGGTTTGCTTCAGTATCTGTGTGTATAGTACACTGTATGCCATGAGGATGATAATGGGGCTATTAGTGGCAGCAGCAGTAATATTATTATAATCATTTGATTATTATATTATTATAATTTCATTCAGACACACAGCCTAAAGAGCCTCAGAGCAATGAGAACCAAAAAGAAGACTGATGTAAGAAATGAATAAAATAAACACAAGGAAGAAAAACTAATATGACAAACCATTCAAATCCTACATCTACAGACATTAATAAAAATAAACCAAGTGGTGTAGAAGGTTGGAGAAGCAGCTTGTGACTAAAGGGTTGCTAGTTTGATTCCCCAGACCAGCAGAGAAAATGACAGAGATCATCTTCAGCAGATTCATGTGATCCATTTTGTTTCAGTTAAGACTTTGTCTCCAGAGCTATTAGACCGACTTTAACAATAAACAAACACAGTTATTAATAAGGAATTGTGTATTTTGTTGTATGTTGATATGTTTTGCCATCTACAAACTACTGGACTGATTTATCTAAACCTGCTTTGTATTGTTGTTAGCATAATGTCATTCATGATCACACACACACACACACACACACACACACACACACACACACACACAAATGATTTTCATGAGCTGAAGTCAAAGATCTAAAACTTTTTCTATATTCACAAAAGGCCAATTTATCTCAAATATTGCCCCCCCCCCCAATACAGTAAAACTGCATATTTTAGAGTGGCCTTTTATTGTGGCCCACCTGCACAATAATCATGCTCTTTAATCAGCGTCTTTATATGCCACACCTGAGGTGGATTATTTCAGCAAAGAGGTGCTCACTAAAACAGATTTAGACACATTTAATATTGTTCACAAATGTGAACAATATTAAATGTGTCTAAATCTGTAATAATAATAATTGATAATAATCTGTAATAATAATAATTGAAATAAATAGACCTTTTGTACATAGAAAAAGCCTCAGATCTTAGATTCCAGCTCAATAAAAACGGGGGCAAAAACAAACAAAAAAACAACAACAAACTATATATATGGTTTAGGTGGTCTACATTTCTAAATAATCCAGATGACCTTTCAAAATATGCTCTGAAAATAATAGGAATAAGCCATTACAACATACTGTTACAGTTTAGTTAATAACAAAAGCACTAAATGCATTTCTCATTATGGAAAAACTCATGCTTTATTCATCTTTCTTAAATGAACAATATACTTAGGCTACTTACATGATGTATCAACAATATATTCTAATTTTCACTACCTTCAGTGACACTGAACAGATGGGCTCGAACAGAAACATAAATATCAAACAGACAGGTGTTTATTCTTAAGGCTTACTTTGTCGTCCTGTTGATGCCCTCTTTAGTGTCCTGGCTTTAGAAAGGAGGGCTTCACGCTGCCGTAAACATACAGATATGTGTCATGCAATCCTAAAGGTCTGTAATTTCTTAGCTTTAAAATTCTATTAAGTGCTGCTGAGTTAAGTTAAATTTAGCTTCATTAATGTTTCAGAGGGATCAACTGATAAAATCAAAATTGTATTCTTTACACAGAAGAAATTAAAAAGTAAACTGTCAAAAAACAAAACGTTGTGGTACTGTGGTAAGACTGACTACATCACATTTAGGACTGGACACCAGCTCCCAGCTGACAATCCTGACAGATAATACCACAAACCAAGAACAATTACCTAAATTAAAGCACTTCCTTTACTTGAGTGAAAATTTATTTGTGAAAACAGCCCGAAGTGACGTAAAATGTTTAACATGCTTTCAATGAGAAGCTTACGATTCCATGACTTGACAGATCCACCTAACAATAATAACGGCATCATCCACAATACTGAGGCATCCCGTTAGAGATCTTAGCATTTACTGTACATAAAAGAATCATCTTATGCTTTTATAAATTGAACATATTTATATTATTCTTCATATAGCTCTCTTTGTAAACTGTCCCAATAGATACAGTATGTACAGTAAAAACTGCAACAGTTCTGTTGGTGCTGGTGTAGTGAGCACTCTGTCCCAACGATTGAATAAGACATGGGAGCTTTGCACAGTCACTCAGAGCTTCATACAACATAACAAAGCCGACTAGGAAGAATCTTAACACACTCAGCTTCCTTTCTCCAGTCTCTTTAGAGTACACAGAGCCAGTGAACCTCCTCTCAGCGCTGTGCTCATCCCCGTTTACAGGGCTGTGGCCTGACAGGTCGTGCTCCTCCTGGAGCAAAGCGAAGGGGCTCCCAGGATCAATGAGACTCCAACGGGAAAAACACAGGTGAATCTGGCGATGTCCATATGACGCCTCAGTCTCACGAGGACAAATATGTGGCCAGTTGTTCTCATAGTTTTTACTCAGCTCCCTGAAAGGTGGATTCCTGACAGTTTCAAGTGCTTCTGTTTTCATTCTGAAGTCTACAATTTTCATTTTTTGTACAAGTCTTAAAAAAAAACTATGAAGTCACTGTAAAAGAAACAACATTCTGGCTTTCCAGAGTCGGGGTTGGATTTAGAGAGTTTTACGTTTTGATCCTGTTACAATTGGTCGAGCAAATTCCACAAAATCATCTATAAGGACTGGCCATGCTCCTAAGAAAGAAACAGCAAGTTCTTGTTAGTGTCACAGTATTTTACATATAAAAACACATTTATAACATTATATATACCTTAAAGTAGAGCTGCACGATCAATCAAATTGCAACATTAGCTGGTTCAATTGTATAACTGCAAAAAGTCTGTTTGGGCTTCGAAGCTTTTGCAGTGAGTGAACACAGTCTGGTGTGTAAAGGCGAAGACCACCAACCAGATTTTCGGTGGTTGATGCTGCCGGGCAGTCTGGCGAGGTCGGTGACACGAGTCTGCTTTGTGTGTTCTCTGCGATAATCCCACATTAATGCTGTCACCAGTCTTTTTGGCCTATTCATCATGTATAATCGCCGACTGCATGTTGTTCAGTTAGACCAATCTGATTGGTGGAGGCATAGCCAGTGACTGGTTTAATCAGTGAACAGTTTACATGAGTACAGCTATGCCAAGGTACTTCACACTATTATTGTCTTCCATAATACTCCCTTCACTGCTCATATTGTATCTCAATGAGTTCCACTCAGTGTTGTCTATGAACTTCATTCATTCCATGAAGTAAACACTGTTAGCAATGTTAGCATAGTGCGCTTTCGTCTTAGTTTTCACCTGCAACTTCTTTCTTTCTTCCACAGGAAGACGCCTAGGAGCTGACAGCACCACTATCTTCTTATTACTAACTCTCTTTTCAACTAGAACAACAACCCTTCTTGACTACTCAACACTCTCTGCTGACAACAATGACTGGTGACAGCAAGCTCTGTGTTTAGAGACGTTCTGTCATTTTCTGGTTTTACGTCTTGTGCAAGGGCAGGACGTACGTTAAGATCGGTAGTCGATTTGGTGTGTTCTTCACACTTTATTGACTGTGTTGGGGAGATGGGAGCCGACTGATAGTCGAGCTATCTTTTCTGGCAACAATTTGTAGTGAGGTGGTGTGTCTTCGCCTTAAAGCAGGTACATGGATGCCAAAGAACTAAACACAAACATGGCTTCTGTTGTGCTGTCATATTTTGTTCCACACAGAGGTGAAAGAAATTAATGTTGGAACTTGAACATATTTTTTTAATCCTACTTGAAGTTTGAACATTGCAAAATACACATTAATTCTTTCCTTTATAACTAAGCAAGTCCAGTGAGGACAGTCATTTGTCTATTGCAATTCACCAGATGGTCCACAAGAGACACAACAGGACTTTTTCACCAAACGTGCAGCTCTGCCTTAAAGGAATGGATTTACTGGACAATCATTTTAATCTTCACAAACGTACCTTCCTCATCATAGTTTGACATGTCGTCTGCAATCATGTTACCAAAGTCCAACAATAGGTTCCATGTGTCTTTAGGGATGGACCGTTTATGGTGTTCCTGTAATGGACAAATACCGGTGATCATTCCAGGATATACAGTACTTTATCTATCTGTAATCAATAATTGTCTGTTTATATCCATTTATTTCTAAAGCCTTAAATGACAGTAGTTATTAATATATAGCCTCCATGGTCATATAGTCATATGTCAGTAAAAATGTGGTTTCAGCTCTTACAAAATTTAATATACTACAATATACTCTGCTTTTCAATGGAACTGTTTTTAATTATGTTTTGTATTGTAGTCTCATATTTAACCTATTATGTTTTATTCTTGAGATCATTAAAAATGGGAGCATGCCCTCAATGATCTATCAACAGGTAACTACAGGTTGAATTAATTTATATTGTACAGTTTGCATATTGCAAAAATACTATGAGATTTCAAGGTGTTGAAGAACATGCTGACTTTTATTTCAAACTCTGTCACATACTGGCAATTAATGAAAACTAGTATCCCCTTATTACCATAACCGTACATGGCACAGACCCCTCCCCAACTGGTTTACATAGATTTCACTTACCAAGAGGAATCTATTCCAAAGATCAAGGAACTTAAATCGTCCTGAAAGAACCAGGTTCCAGTAGGCTACAGCCATCTCCAAATCTGTACAGACAAAAAGGACAGAGGAGGTGTGAAATGTATTTTGACTGACTTAAAACTGAAAACCAAATGGTGTTTTTTATGGTTACTCTACTTACCTAGACCCTTCTGTCCAGGATTTTTGGCAAAGTTAAAGGTAAACTGATAAAAGTCCTTGAACTTCCCACTATCTTTGAGCTCCTGCTCTAATCTTGGCAAAAGTGCCTTCAACTTCTCTGGGCTGTCACATCTACAAGAAGAGACAATTTCAGGAACAAATAAACAAACTCTGACTGACAACATGCAGACATGCCAACCAGCTGCAACAGGGCTATGTGGATGACGACAAATTGGCAGAGGTTAACTCTGACACATAAACCTCAAATGTCAAAACATAGAAGCTCTTCCACTAACTCCTTCCACAAAGACACAGAATACTCAAGCTGTGGTAGACAGGGTCTATATATAGAGCCTTCCCTCCCAGGGGCTACACTAAAACAACCACCATGTGAAGATACTTTGAGGACCATGTTTATATCACACACTACAGATTTCAACACTCACCCAAGCTCTGTCATGCCATCCAGAAACTCCTTCTTGGTGAACTCACACTGAGTGGCTGCGCGGAACTTCCATGCAACAACCAATACAGTGATGCTGGCTGGATCCAATGAGAGATCGTCACAAAACTGCTGAATCCCATCGATACCAATTTTATTCTCATCCTGAGGATCTGTGCGGGAAATTATACACCAGTTAGACACTACTTGTATTGGAGACCGTGAAAATTTGGAGTCAAGCATGTAATAATAATACAGGCACTCACTTACCTTTGTAACGGTTGTAAAGCTGCTCCAGCTTTTTCCGGTCTACTGATGATTTCATGGATTCCTTACAGTACAGATCTGGATTTTGAAAGTAGTTGTCTGTAGCAACTTCTAGTTTCCAGTCATTCTGTGTTAGGCAGTACACGGCTGTCTTCTCCCCAGCCTGTGTGAAGGACATGAACTGCCGTACCTTGTCCCTCTGCGAAGACTTCAGCTTATGCTGCACAAGCACAGGACAAGGGCTGTCAGACACGGGTGCGATCAGGACAGGCAGTACGGCCAGCAACAGACAAACACAGAATGATACACAGACCACAACACACAGCGACACACACACATCTACAGGCATTCAGGCAACAGTTAAGAAGACAGGAAAAACTGGGAGACGCTCGGAGAAACCCAGACGCATTACTCAGAAAGGTTAATCTCCCACACTGACAAATTCAGTATGTATTAGGTGGTGATCCAGGAAGATGTGGTGGCAATTAGGTCCTGTCCTGAAGCAACATGGACTTTTCTGACGCTAGATGTTGTGGATTCTCAAAGCACATGCTGTACCCCTGAGGGCCCCTCAGATAACTACAGTCATAGATGTAACATGAGGAGGGAAATGGGATGCCATCATCGGGACCCAGAGGTGCTACAAGTCTGGACTGTAACACAAGCGCCATGCCAAAAATAATCTGAAACATTTTTTTAAATTGATGTAGGAAAATCTAATATTAGGGGATTCTAATCAAACTGTTTTAAGATGTATGCAGAAATTACAATTACTAGAAATCATTTATGAGTATGAAGCAGTTTTAATGCACATTTTATTTGGTTAAACACAGTCAATAATCAACTGAGTTGAGCAATCCAAAATAGCAACATAGGACTTTATTGTATTCCATTTGTGGCCCACTATCAATACACTGGCAACAAATATCAACATTCTCATTGGGACACATAGTGCACATGAAAGTTAAAGTCAGTGACACTAAACATTGTTTTGAATGAAGTTTTGACTTGGTTGTCTGTAATCTGACACCACAATGCACTGAATAACCAAAGTATTCTTTCTTTTTTGGAATTTTTCTCCTATACTTACACAGGCCTCATAATGTATCACAGATGCGTGTTTTTCAGCATATCACAGCATTGTGAAATCACTGCTGTCATGGTATATTATAGTGTGATGTCTATCTGTAATGTCTGTTTTACTTGGTTAAACCTGGTCAACTAAGTTCAGAAAACTTGAATTGCAATAGTATTATAACATACAGTAAAGGTTTAGAGACATTATAATACTTTGCACTGTACATTTTAACATGACATCTGGTCTCTTAACTCGGATCAGAACCATATGGCTGAGTTTAGCATGGACAGTGATTTGTTTTTCTCATGTAATCATATTGACCGATCAACATTTTAATACTGTTAATGATCAGAAAACTCATTGTCAATACAGATCGATGTGATTATGGCTCACCCCTGTGCTCTCACTTGTATCTGCCCCAAAAAATCATCATGCTTTACCCACCTCACACTAGATATTTGAGCACTTTACTGAGGAGCAGCGTTTCCTGAAACCGGAGACAAACTGCGGGTTTACCAACCTAATGGCTTCAAATAACAGCAGCTCTTTTCTGATAATAACGAGCACATAAGACCTGAGTTTTTATGGACTGATGTCGGCACAGATTTTTTTCTACCAGATGGGTAACGTTGGGTTAGCATTGCCTACATACCACAAGCTAGTAACTTACTGGCTAACGTTAGCCAAGTTAGCGAGAATGTATCGGTGTTAAAGATGGGCATAATATCACAGGAATAAACTGTCATTGAGGTTACAAAAGATTCGGGGTTACACTGAAACCACCCCACTTATGTATGTCTTTGAGGTTCAATATCTGACATGCTCACAGACGAAGTTACCAGACTGCCAAAAAAGGTACGAGTAGCTAGCTAGCTGCTCTCAAAATATCAACTGACCTTCCCTGTTAACAGCGAACATAACTAACTGATTATTGTAGGCTTGCCAAAACGCGACACAACATATACTGGTAATATCACCACAAATGCATGGGAGGTGAATCCTTAAGGGCACCAAAACCAATGCCCGGGTTTGTGTTTATTTTGGTTACCTACCATTTTCACACCCGCTGTTTGACCAGTTTGGTAGCCCGACTATCATTCATTGTGCGCATGCGCGGAAGTAGTCAAGCAGCTATTAAAGGTTTTGCAGAGCAGAGAGGTATACAATCACTGCTCTGTTGATATTCGTGTTATTTCGAATAATTTGACCAGTTTATCTCTGACTTACTGTGCAACAATGGCAATCTATTCGTTGCTTTGTTTTATATTTTGTGCACTTATTTAAATAAATGACTCTCAAATTGAACACAACACTGTAAAAATAACAGCTCACCACCCTGCATGTCTTATACCCACACTCAACATGATATACACCATAAACACTGTATCAGTAAACACCAGCTGCTTCACTTTAGACAGCACACAGAGTTGAGATGCCACCTGTTTACATAACATTGTATGGATTTGACATATAGTTGTGTCCAAAAGAAGTAACTGTAAGTGCTTAGGATCATAATTCCCAAGTTATTAACAGTTCAAGTAAAACCCTCAAGAAGAAGTAAACTGTTAAAGTAAAGGATGCAATCTAGATTCAGAACAGAGTGCCAAGCAGTGGTATAACAATGCACATTACGCATCTATTTTCAGAAGTGTCTTCCTTCTAATACTTAATAGACATTCTAGGATTCACTGGAAAAAACATTGTCACAGAATTTAAACAGACATATTCTTCTGAGGTGATGAAAAGTTGACTTTTTACAGATATATGGTTCTCATCAAATGCAACACTAAAATGTATGATAATCTTATAGAAAATGATACAGAGTGGTGGATTTAAGTGGTGGATAACATGTAAAGTAGATCAAATTACCTCATTGGCAGTAAATGTAACATACACATTAATGCAGCAGTACTATGAATCAAAAAACATATATAATGGTAGAACACTGACAGGGACCATTTTACTACACACTTACTACTACTACTACTACTATTACTACTACATACTTTCATGCATTTGCTGCTTTTACATGCAGTGGAGGATTTTCACAGTAATTACTTTTTACTTTAACTAATAAAGCCCTAGTACTACTTTTATATCAGTTCCCAAATGACCTTTTCACTATATCTAGCATTTCTTAAGTGATTTATCATCACTTATTTATAATAGTATCTCCTGTATTTTGCAGTTTATCAATATAAATCAGGTATTTTTCTGTATTTAATTTATTGATCATGTAGATGTTCATAAAAACTCACATTACAGTGGAGGATTAGTGTATCAAAAACAGAGAAAACTGAAGAAAAACTATAAAAGTAAAATATATCATTAACTGAACATAAACTAAGTGTTTCCATCCACTGTCACTGATCAAACTCCATGGGTTTTAATGGCGAAATGTTGAAGTAGAAGATGACAGTGTTTCCACAGTAATTACAGAGCCTCTGAACATCCAAATGGGTCATATCTGATGACCATGAAAAGATGACAAACTGTATTTCATAACAATTATTTACATGTAATGATAGGATTAGTGGATCAACAGGGATTACACAGTTATTATACAGTTTAGATAAGAGGATGTTTTTGGTTTTTGGTTGGTAATGGATGTTTGAGTCTTTATGGGTAAATGAAGGATCTGAATGCATCTTCCACCACTGGTCCCGAGTTTTTAGAGTCACCTAGTTAATTAGATTGGCAATTTACAGCGCACCACTACAGTACAATACAGTCTGTACATAAAACACAATAAAAACCTGGAGAGAGAGAGAGAGAGAGAGAGAGAGAGAGAGAGAGAGAGAGAGAGAGAGAGAGAGAGCCTAATTCTGTTTACTGACCTTTGTCTTATTCACCTAAGACTCTTTGTGGTTTTCAGACAATATTTGTTGCAGTATTGTGCTAATATAATACACATTCTTATAGTTAGTGCATAGAAAACAGTGTTATAGACAAGGTTATAGTAAAATTTCATATAAAAAGTTGGTCTATCTGGCAAAAGTGCTATTTTGTCTTACTCACCAGAAGAAACCATTAACCATGTTAACCCTTTAAACCCTAAGCCTAAAATATCTAGAAAAGCTGTTTAATAACGGTTCAAATAGTACAGGCACTCTATTTCCTATCTCTTATGAAAAAAAGAACAACAACAAAACAGCCCGATATAGGCGTACATACCACAATATTGGTTGCACTTGAACTGGTGGGAGCTCAGCTGAGTTTTATCTCATGTGAAAATGTATCCACCCTTCAACATGTTCCAATAATTTGACCAGAACTTTTACTGATACAGTATCTATGACTGTCAGCCTTCCTTTTTTTCGACATACTGTATGAAAACACCCAGTGAAGGCTGGTCCAACATTTTCTTATCATTATCTAGTTTTGATAATATAATTATGAAAATATCAGTTGGTATATTCAACAGGTTTCACCAAAGCTGAACCTTCACTGAGACAGGATAGAATAGTGTACAAGTGCAGTCTTAAAAATGATAGAATCATCCATTCTTTTGTGCTACTGCAGGAATTTACACACATTTCCTAACTGAATGATTATATTGTGCGTTATGAGTTTCTGTATATCTCTGGTCACGTGTCACATAACTAAGAAAATAACTTCATTTTAATTCTCAAAGCTATTTATTCTGACTTGTGGCAGGTTTTTCATACTCGTGTTTAAAATGAAAACCAATGTATTCAAACTATGAATGCTCTCAGTTAAACACGTGGTTTTGTGGTTTATTTTTTTGTGGTTTATTTTGGATTGACAGTTATATGATGCAGCGTTTTACTTTGATGATAGTAAATAACGGAAGCGCCTCAATAATTTTTCACAGTAAAGGACCTCATGTTTTACTCTGATATGTTGACATGTTAAATTGCAGTTTAGATCCACAAACTGTTTAACCAGACTATTATGTTTTTATGGCTACTGACATGGGTTAAAAGCATCAATGTGTGTTGCATGTTTGCATGTACAAGACATTGGTAAATAAAGATTCTTCTTAAAAAACTAAGCCACATCACATTCTTCGCCCCTTTTTCTAGCTCAAGTTTGAGTGTAATGTGAAAACAAATAAATACTGTAATCATAATAGTCAGATATTATGCATCAAAGCAGAGTTGTGGATGGAATGAATGGTTCCCAACAAACCAACTGTGAGGCGGTGTATGTTTATCTGGGACAATATTGGACATTTCACAAATGCTGACAGGTGGTATTTGATATAACTTAAAGAAGAATACTTGTCAGTTAATAAATACAACACTAAAACTGACCCTCTGCAGGAACACACCACCCACCGCAGCCTAGGAATAGTGAACTACCATATTAGGTGCCCAGGGAACAAATGGGTGGTTAAGTGCCTTGCTCAAGGGCACACCAGCCAACAATTTATCTGCCAGTCCAGGGAATCAAACCCTTTGATCACAAGCTGCTGCTCTAACCTTCCAGGTCACAGCTGTTGTTTACAATTTTCTTCACTCCCACCCTGAGAAAATATATGAAACATGAAATTCCAAAAAGTTTGACCATTGTTGTTTGAGTGTGTACACAAATTTAAGGCTTTGTTTAAATTTGTAAGATTAGACGAGGCCCAAACATGACATGCTGTTCACTTTAACTCTTTAAAGCCTGACGTGCCATTGCCGACACACCCTGTGCATATGCAGTCTGGATGGATGCAACTCTTTCACTAAGCAATTGGTAAAACTTTAATAGTTTCTGAAACCTGAGAGATTGCACTTTATAGACTTTATTATGTCATTAAGGTAATTTTGTTCATGACTGTAATAGATGCTGGAGAAGAAACTGTTTTAGCAGTATTTTAACGTGCAAAAAATTTTAAATAACTGCTGATTTTGAAAGATCTAGGCACTCTGGAAAAATGAGCAAATGAACATTCACAGTGTGTTTTCTGGTCTTTTTATAATCAGAATTAAAAACAGTCAAGAGGAACCATTTTTGGCTTTAAAGGTTTAAAGTGGGACTCTTGGTCATCCTATTTACACTTTATTTTCTTGATGATACAGTGTATGTAAGAGGGTCATATGTTGATACAGTTCCACTCCCGTCCAGTAGATGGCGGTGTTCGTATCCTTACACCTGAGTACTATCCTCACTTCCCAACAGATGAAGGTTGTGGGCATGAACTACTTTGAGCGCTTTGCTTTCGTATCGTTGATGATAACCAATCAGACGGCGCTAAAGCGAGACACCGCCAAGATCAGATTGTTAGACTCACTGTTGTAGCAAACCTAGCGGAGAGTGGATAGAAAAGGCTAGCAGCAGTTTGCTAACTGAAGTGCCCCGGTAAGCCGCATTTATCCGGTTCTGGCTCGCTATCTACCGATCACATAAAAAAAGTTCTTGATGATGTATTCTGCCGGTTATTTTGTTTGAAAAGTGTCATGAAAACATTTTGGTAACAGACACAAGGCTAAGCAGAGTAAACCTGCCGCTAGTTCTGGTAATGTTACTGGTGACAGCTGTGGATTAGCTTGCCTGCTCTTAGCTACTAGCTTGGCTAACAAAGCGTTGCCTTCTGTGCTGCAGGGTTGTTAACTGTAACCGCGAGTTAGCTCGTTGCTAAAGTAATTCATACAAAATTGTAACTATCAAAATAGAAGTAGCCGCTTCGGACTGTAGTTTATAGCAAATGAATAACTTGTATATACACCATACAATGACAGACTCATCAGCTCATTTTGATAAGTCGATCGGAAACGTCCACAGTGGAGAGCTCATTAACATAATTCAACATGTATGAAATGTAACGGCAACTTTATTCAAGATGCTTCTCCATCTGTCATGCATTGTAATGAAAACAAACATGCAAATACACAAACAATCGCTTCAGTATTGTTTAAATTGATGTATAGATGATTATAGTGAAATTGGTCATTAATACTTGATAGTAAAGTAGATACATTAATTAGACTACTGCTTGTATAGTCAAAAAGTTTTAATGAATTAGATTTGAGAGACAGAGATGAACTCAATCATCCCAGTATTACTCTTGACAGGTTTCCGATAAATAAAGGGCCACGGACTTGAAACAAACCAGTGACAACAATGATAATATCATAATAAACAGAGCCTTGTTTTTCAATGGCTATGGGGAGCGGCGATGTAACTGTTAAAGGTGTAATTATAGCTGAGTGAAAACAAAACTCCTGTTGCAACAAAATGATTAAAATTATACATTAATCAATTCTGTGGTTTGTTCTTTCAAAGAAGCAATGAATGTGGTGCTAAGTTTCAATCCTCCGCGTTTATTCAGGAAGATAACTCAAGCAGGATTTGCCCATTGGCCAACAGGTAGAAACCTAAGGAAAATAAGACTTAGATAAGATAAATTAATGCAATACTACAATTAACTACTGAATTGTTAAAAAGTCCAATGCTTACTTTGTTTCCTGTTTGGTAGGGATTTAGACCTCCTCTTCCTCCATACTCTAATGCCAACAACAACAGCCGTCGAAGAAGCAGGAGAGTGCACTCGTAAGTGCACAGAATTATTCCACTAATTTCACTTATCGTGCGAAATGCAGAGTCATTTGTATGTTAGCGTCCCAAACTCAGATTTGACAAAAATTTGCAACACGGTGATAGAAATTTCATTATTTTCGTCTAAATTCTCTCAAAACGTGCATAAGCTAGCTAGCTAACGTCAGCAAGCTGAATGTAATGCTAACTACTAGCGGTAACTGTTAGCTAGCTGCATTTAACAAAAGAGTGTTCACTGCAATAGTCTTGTGCTATAAATTATCATATTGTTACACACGTACGTAATGTGTGTAATGGTATGGTGCTATCACTTTAGTTATAATAATACTTTTGCACGAAGTAATAAAGTTAGCATGTTTGCGTGACCTGTAGCAGAAGTTCGACGATGCCTCTCCTCCGGACGTGCTCGGTACCTGAAGTAGGCCTTGTGCACACTTAGCTTTGTAAAAGTTATGAGCATCAAGGGATGGGCTACTGTGGTTTTGAACATTTATGGTGCTCACACACGTACCCTTCAAAGGTTCATTCAGCCGAGATCTGGCTTTAATACACACGTTTTCGCTCAGTTTTTGTCTTGTAGGAATGGTACCCCGGCAACTTAAGCTAACGTCAGTGATGTAGCTTTGCACAGTGTGCTGCAAGCAGGTTACATGGGCCTTTACTAAAACACAAGTTTGTGTAAAATATTACCTCAGAAAAACAGTAAGATATATGGAGTCCTTTGGTAGAACGTGGAGCAAATGTTATGTGTGGTGAAAACTGTGTGTCAATACTTGTATTAAACATTATTTACTTGTTTTCTGATTTCAGGGGCCTGAATAGTGACAAATAGAAGAAATTTTTAGTTTTAGCCTCAAACTCAACTTTCCCGGTCCTTTGGGATCATGGCTAAAGATGTAAGTACCTATATCAAGGATATTTACCCATGCTTACTGGTTACTTACTCTCAGTGTCACTGTAAACAATGTCTAATGATTGTGTGTGTATAATTTAATACCACCGACTTAAAACATTCTGTTCCTTTTCATATATTGTTTTAAGTTGGTTTGTTCCAGCTGAGTGACTTTGGTATACTCCTGTTTTTTTCTCCTCAGGCTGGTCTTATTGAAACAAATGGAGAGCTAAAGGTTTTCATTGATCAGAATATGAGCCCAGCCAAAGGTAAAGATAATATAACTGCTCTAAATGAAAAGGAGGTGTATATTGCACAGGGTTTCTGCACAGCCTTAAAAACTGTACAACCACAGCATCTGAATTTCTGTCTTTAAATGTAAATGCAATATTCATTGGATTTTGTGTTTTGCTCACATCTGTAGGAATCGACGGATTTCAAATCTAGCATGCCTTGTGTAAAAATATACCCAAAATAAAAACTCATTAGAAAGATACTCAGTCATATAGAAGCCAGAAAAACTGTAAGCTGTTAGTCACCAACACTTTGGGAGACCAATAAAGTCTAGTCATTGCATAATGAGACATGATATATGTGTTAAATTATGTTTATAATCTCCATAAAAATGCCAGAAGACTTAACTTTATCCTGATAAACTGCAGAAGCTGTGTTGAGTATTGTGTTTACAGTTACATGCAATCTACTTGATTTTGTGTTAACTGTTACATGAAGATCCCTGTGTACTAGTTGATAAACGATAGGGGGCAATGGAGATTCAATCAAGAGTGCTGCTTATTACTGGTCCTCTCATGTCTCCTCTTAGGTGTCCTGTCTTTGGTTACTGTTCAGCCTACAGCTGCCCCTGTGGCCAAACAGTTACTACCAAAAACTCTTGGGCCATCCAATGTGAATGTTGCCGCACACATGCAACATGTTCCACACATGGTAAGTGATATTCCTCATAACTGCCATTCAGTATTGTTTTTTTTCCCCCCAAGTCAGGCTCTCTGCTTTTTCAGAAATATCATAATAAAATATAATATGCAGAATTCAGCTCTGTAAATTGTTAATGACTCTAAATTTGTTGCCAAAAGAACAGATTTGTTTAAGTCTCTTGTTTGTTGTGTCTTATTGTGGCATAAGCCTCCATTCTAGAATAAGGCACAACCCTCCATTAACCCTCCATTATCATTGTGAGGTGACCGGCCTGAGGGTAGGTGGAGGCAGTTGATCCTAAGCTTATCAACTCCTACAGTCAGCAGGATTACACCCATCATCCCATTATATATATGGAATGTATATATAACGGAAATCAGCTTAGATATCACCTTTAGTCAAAGAATAGATTCTCTACCTCCTTTATTGCCTCACATTACTTTTACAAATTTTGAGAAGCCTTATTATTCAATATGCAAATAATGGCTATGTATATCTTCAAAGGTCTAACATACAGTGTATCAGTTCTATTTTCCCTTTGCATTATTTTGCTTTCTCATTGTAGGTGATTGGAACACCCCAGAGGCCTACTGTATCCAATACTATATTGGTAAACAGTCCTCATACGCCCAGTTCCCAGTTCCTTACTCAGAGCCAACCCCCCGATGCCTCTCCCTGGTCGTCTGGGTATGTATTGTGAAAACATTGCTTTTTTAAGTATAGACCATCATAATACAGTTCTTTACTAATCAAAGTCGGATATAGTGTCATGTAAGTCGAGTGACAATTTTTTTTTTTTTTTGCAGAAAAAGGGGTAAGAAAGGAGAGAAGAACGGTAAGGGCTTGAGGCATTTCTCAATGAAAGTTTGTGAGAAAGTGCAGAAGAAAGGAGTTACCACCTACAATGAAGTGGCAGATGAACTGGTTGCAGAATTCAGCTCTACAGACAACCACATGTCACCCAATGACTCGGTGAGTGCTACATAAACATGTTAGATCTAAGTTTGCACACATTTTGATCAACTCGACCAAGACTGAAATAATATAACATTTTGAAGACAATTTAGATGTTTTTGTTAACTCTTTCACTTACATTCATATACTTTAGCATGTGTACGACCAGAAGAACATTCGGCGGCGTGTGTACGATGCACTTAATGTGCTCATGGCCATGAACATTATCTCTAAAGAGAAGAAAGAAATCAAGTGGATTGGTCTACCCACCAACTCTGCACAGGAGTGCCAAAACCTTGAGGTACAAATGCATATTGAAAACCTGTCTCACATTATATTGTGTTGAAGCCTCTGTTTTGTCATAAACATTCTTTTTATACATTGTAGGTGGAGAGACAAAGACGGCTGGAGAGGATTAAACAAAAACAGTCACAGCTTCAGGAGCTCATACTACAGGTGGGCATCAGTTTCATGCTTGTGTTTTCTGAAGGTCTTCACATGTAGTAATCATTGCTATAATGATTGTTTGGTATGAGTTTATTCCTCATGTCAGGTGTATATAGATGTATGGAGTGGATACCACTACTGTTGGTCATCTAACGCTTGGGCTGAAGCACATAAATTATACAGATGTGTATTTTTATGTGATAGATCATCTGTGGAATGTGTTTTTTCCACTGAACCAGTACAACACTATGAAACTTGAATTTTGGTGGAATGTGGATTTATGTGAATGGCTACAGATTAACCTAGTACTAAGTTGCAGATAAGTTTATACCTCAGACAAGTCAATACTTACTGACAAGTGTCAGAACTTGAAAATACATGCCTTTCTTAATTGACTAATGTATTATAACTTAATAGAAATCCACATTCCCTGATGTCATTTCATACCGATATGGAAATGTTAAGTCCTTTTTCCAAGCTTCTGTTTTGACAGTAGAACAGTAGAATCATTTCCAGGTCACATCTGACAGAATCTGACAGCAATTGGTAATTCAACCTGACAGTGATGCATTCAACCCAATTTGAAAACGCCTGTGATTGAACAAAATCAGGTGGACATAGGTTTTATAAAACTTGAAAACACAGTGTAGAAGCAGAAGTCATCTTAGGTCACTTGACTTACAATAGACTGAAAGGTAATTGTGAAACCTTTTTCCCAGTGATGTTGTAAACAATTGGGCGAGGAACTTTTAATTTATCCGTTACCCTGTCGGTGCTGTTTCAGTTTCACATTTTAGGATTCAGATGGAAACAGAGTGACATGGCTAACTAAAACTGAGAATAAGCTAGTCACTGCCTGTAAATTTGTTATGAGGAAAAATAGATAGTTATTGACCTGTGTTAAAGGCTGTGTGCATACCATTAAGAAAAAAAAATAGTATTTTTTACATTGAAGCACAAATCCTCAGCCCATATGCATTACTTATTTGCTTCTTCTTCCATGTCTGGTGTCCACACTTGAGTGGAGTAGAAGTGTGCAGTAGAGTTTCATATTCTTCTTGCATTTGGTATGTGGTGAATTTAGCCAGGGGTGAGGCTGGTTGGGTTTTTTTTTTTCCCAATGTGTTAAGCTGGAAAAAGTTGTACATAGTAAATCAATTTTACCACCACCTGGGAATGTCTGAACTTCACCTGACTCGTTTTGGATACCAAGTAGCTGGTTTATTCCTTCAGACTTAATACGCTCACAATGTAGCTGGTGATGGCTATCATCAATAGAATATAGAGGGAGAAGACAGTGATGTCATAAATAATTTGAATATATAACAGTAAATAGAGCATAGTTACTTGGTAACAGTTATTTATTATTTATTTAGTGCCATCTTGCACAATAAGTCTTCAGTATTTTCACATCCCCTTGTGGAACTACCTCAGTTTGCTTAGAACCAGTGATACTAAACGGAAATTACCAGGTTATATCCACAATTCATCGTTGATGGAAAACTAGAAGTCAAGTTAAGCAGGTTTGGCATGATGGGAAACTGCCAAAATGCAAACAAGTTAAATAAAAGCAGAGTAATATGCATAACCTGTGCTCGCTGTTGTCAGGGACTCTTTACTTTGGCTACTCTTCATTTGTCCCTATGTATCATGAATAAATACTTTTCCCCATGGCAGAATGTTAGGTGTCTGTGCTGAAAAATGATCAGAAATGTTGAACAATATTAAGTATGCGATGACTCGGACTCAACACTTTGTCTAGCTGCTTCTAGTGTTTCTATCTGTAATATTTTGTTTGTCCTTTAATACAGCAAATAGCTTTTAAGAAACTGGTGCAGCGGAACAGACAGACAGAGCAGCAGGCAAATAGACCTCCTCCCCCCAACTCCATCATCCACCTCCCCTTCATTATTGTCAACACCAGCAAGAAAACTGTCATCGACTGCAGCATCTCCAATGACAAGTACGTGATTGTTGCGACTTACCCAGAACAAAGTCACCTTTATGTTGGTGTACAGAGGCTGTTTTTGTGATAAGAATGTTTAATATTTGTTGGTAAATTGTTCCTACTTCTTGTCAAACAGAAATCATGTGAAATTATTTGGCCAAAGGATAAAGGCTAGTGTTGTTAAATTTCTGCTCACACTTTTTCTTATTCTCCTTGTTTTTATTTGCAGGTTCGAGTATTTGTTTAACTTTGACAGCATGTTTGAGATCCATGATGACATTGAGGTGCTGAAACGTATGGGTATGGCCTGTGGTTTGGAGGTGGGGAAGTGTTCTCCAGAGGACCTGAAGGTTGCGCGTAGCCTGGTGCCCAAAGCCCTGGAACCCTATGTTATAGGTCAGTGCCACAGCCACTAGTGTTGTGCATACATGTAGCTCATTTATCTGTGTGAAAAGTCTATGTTCAAAGCTAGCATTCTTATAGCATTTTGTATTATGCGCTTGAAAAGTCATAGTTACATGATTTAGTTTAATTTTAATTGTGCACACTTTTCCTAGTAACCACACATCAAAACATGGTATATAACATAAAAAGATGAGTGAAAAAGTCTTCATCTATAGTTGTAAGTTGGCCACAGAAGTACATCCTCCTTTAGGTACAAGTTCCTTGTTTTTCTCAGAAGTTAGGAAACCACGGCCCAATCCCAATTCACTCTTTAGCCCTCTTCCTTATCCCTCCTTCTCTATTTTTGCATGTTCACGTGAAGAGGTAGGGGTGTCCCATTCTCAATGAGTTGCTGGGGGGGGGG
>JAPSES010000019.1:4048089-4060744 GCA_029822895.1 Maxillicosta whitleyi | reverse complement strand
AAAATAGAGCCCCACGGCTGTGATTTATAAGCACTTTACCGAGACAGGTTTCATTTTGAATTTACTACCTTATGTGTCACTTTAATCATAACTTAAATCATGTAACGGATCATAATATAAAATAAAAGGGCTGTAGTACAATAGAATAGCAGACAGCCTTTCCACATGTTAAACTGATGTCTGCTTAAAATGACAGCTCTGAGGTGAAGATGCCTTATCTTTTTTTATGCCTGATGCTTCGGGCGCAGACTTGAGGAGCTACAGATTGAGAATTGAGAAGATGGTCGTGGCTCATCAGAAAAACAATACGGCTACTTCTATCTAAATGAGTGACTCTGGCTTCACTCTTCCATTAACCCTCATCTACCTACGTATCGATGAGTCTTTTGATTTGGATTTGGATTGAAAGGACAAAACAACAGATAATTAATAGAAGTAATGATGCTGTTGAGATGGAATATCACACACTGCACACCTTTTGAGAACAGAAGTGAAGAGATCAGCATAGCATTTTAAAACCAAATGTGAGTTTTCTTTATTTTCAGACCAGTAGGAACGAACGTCCAACCTCTGCTAAAATACAGGAGCTTAGTGATTTTCTCTCGCACATGTGATTAAAACCAATAATTGTTGTTCAGCCAGCTAGGTTTTGTGAAAACTCTGTGATTACATTTCCTCGTACTCCTCGCTCCCTCTGTGGTTCCCACAGGTGCTTTGATTGCAGGTAATGACCAATCACTGTAGGGGCTGGTGAAGCTCTTTACTCAAACACAGCTGTAAAAATCTCCAATCTGTAAAATCCCTGTGGTTTCTTACCACCGACTACATTTACATGCACAAAATATTCTGGTTTCTGCCTAGATTCTGAAAAAGACGAAATTTGTAATAAGAGGTTTACATTGCTAATGAAAATTAATATTCCACTAATATTCCATTCACATGGAGCTGTGCATATCCTAAAGATAAATAGAGTTATTTGAAAAGAAGACGTTCCACCGTGTTAGCTTTTTGATATTTGCACATATCTACATCTTCGTCTCGTTTCATATTGTTAAAAGTAGGTGTTTTTCTCCTTCAGATCATATATGTATCTGCACCAGAGAGGATTTTTTTTGTCTCTGCTTCAGTGAACAGTGGCAGTGTTTCATTGTTTTTCAAATGTCCAGAAACTTCCCATGAAGCCTGAATGACATGCGCCAGTTTCTAAAGCAGCCTAATTCACAACATCCAAATATAATATTGCGATAATATTATTGCAATATTGTTATTTCAGAATAAAAGTGGAATACTAGTGTGCATGTAAACGTCCCCATTAACACTGAATGTACAAAAAACATGCAAGAGACACAAAGTAACAATATGAAAAGAATTAACACCAATACACAAACATAAGTCAAATAAAGCCTGCATGCAGACTAAAATGAAAAGATTGCAAGTATATACAGATCAAAAGTTAAACATAGGGGCTGGCATAGAGGTGTGAGTATTTTTTTTTAAGATTTGGCACCTGCAACAGAGCAGCAAAGAGGTTGGTTTAACAACGAGGCAGGGATGGCAACAGCGAAGATTAAGTGATGCACATTCACAATCCACTTAGACACTGAAGCGCACACTTGACAAGCCACATGTTTTACAGCAGCACATAGACTGAGTTGTTTTTGTCAAATGGATGAAAATACAAACATCTTGCTTTCTAAAAAGTATTCTATCTCTGTGAAATACCTCTGAATATTAGGCTACTCAGATGATTAAAATACTTGACTCAAAATGTGATGTTTTAGTTTTGTTGTTTTTTAAACATTAATTCTATTCAATTTAAGCCACTTTGCTGCAAATTGGAGAAAATATGCCACCGAAAACACAACATTGCAGGTTTTAGAAAATGTGTAAACCACTTCATATTTGCATATTTGGTCAATGAATAATTATTGAAACAAAATATCCCAGATACAGTAAAATAAGGGTTCAGCACATGATATGAACCAAAGTTATTAGCCATTAGAGATGCGTTAAACCCTTAGTTCTGTTCAATACATTTTTACTCAATATACTAGTTCATTATGAGTTCAGGACATAACGTTTGGCTCTTTACCTGAACAGAGTTTGCTGGTACAACTTGACCTCAGTCATTGTAACACCTTTCGCATTGACCTGGAGTCAGTGCCTATGGCCTGTTCCAAAGTGATGGGAAGTGGGAAGTTTCCAACATCCAAGAAGGTGAAATCCATTGGATGCCTGTCGAAGCTGGAGGTCCTAGTTGCAAAGTGGGGCCAGATTGAAGTACCCCCACCTCACCGCAAACTACAACCTGATGTCAACACAACACTGGTGGCGCACAGTGTGCAAGTTAGCAATGAAAAAAAACTTCAAAATGTATAATTATCTTATCTGTGGTTTGTCCTCTTCCATGGTTTGTATATGTGAGAATACTGTACTGTTGACAATCAAAATGCCTCTTCACTAAGAAAATATATTTGTTGATTATGTTGAACATGGATCATCTGGAATGCTTTGAGGTGGGATGTAGTTAACTCCAGGTGAGATGTACTCTACCTCCCAGCACTGTGGAACAGGCCAAATTGTCCTATGGTAGAATAGGAGCAATATGTTGAGGAAATGAGAGTAGAGACTGTAATAACAGAAAATTACTTAGACATTTTACAAATCACATATTGGTAGAATGTTCCAGCGTCCACTGGCTTTTGGCTTTGGCCACATTGCACATAAAACAGACTGAAAACAGACAGTCTGATTTTTTTAGTGGTGTGCATATCCTAAAAGAGAACTCAAAGCTCAAATGATATACACACATAAAAAGAACACAATCAATACAAACACATGTTCACACAAAATGTTCACTGATACACTTGTTGGGCTGACCATGTGACACATTATTAATGCAGTACTTGTGTAGTGATGACTGTGTAGAGAGCCCTGGGGCTTAGGTGGTGGCCTCTGGGGGGGTGGTGCGCTTGGAGGCCGGGGTGGAGCACTGGTTCAGCGTGGAGGTCTGGGCAGTGCAGGCCACTGTGTTGCTGTAGACTCTGCGGTTAAGCTGGATGACTGTGGTCTTTGAGGGCATGGAGGTGTTGCCGTTTTCTGCTGACCAGTGATTACAGTGAAATAGGACCAGGAAACACCTGTAGAACTGATGAGAAAATGGAAAGAAAGATCACGTTTAATAGAAAAGTACAGCACATCAGGAGCTGCAGGTAGGTAGTGATCAGTAGAAGTAGATTTATGCGTAAAAAAACAAAAAAAACAACAACAAAAAAGGTTGCGCTCTCTGGATTCATACTTACCTTTTTTTTTTTTTGTTGATAAAATTTGGGCCAACATCACAATCATCCATTAAAACATACCTCTAATCTATGACTAGTGATGTGCATTATATTTTGTCATATGTTCTTGTTGGTATCACTTCTGTAAACTGTCCCTGAAAAGCCGTCTATAAATAAAACACACCCTTATTCAAACTTAACTTCCTTGAGTTGTCAGAGGTGGATTGACCCAGGTTTCATACTCTCACAGAGAATAGTAGTTACATGTGTTTGCAGAGTTAGATTAAGCAGAAGTCGTGCCTTAGTGCTCTTTCATGTCCTCCCAGCCAACAGGTAGTGCCACTTCAGAAGTGAAAGTGGGCACTTACTGGCCTGGCAACGATGCTACTGGCAAATGTATACTCTGAGGTAATTTTACACATTAGTCAGAGATGCTCTCTACTGTATAAGTGCTTATTCTTGTTTTTTTTCCCAGAATATTATAAAAGAATGGGTCATGATTACACCAATTTCCCTCTCTTTGCATTCATGACCATCAAGTACAAGTGGAAGCAAGTCTTCTTAATACTGACTCGACTGCCTGTCAATGACTTTGTGAGGATGTAAAGAAACGCAGTCTTGGATTTTTCCTTTTTATCTACTTGAAACTATAAAAATAGTCAAATTGGTGTAACAGTATGTGCACTGCAAAAAATAAAAACGTAGAATTGTTTTCGCATACTATAGGAAGGAAATGGGTTGTGTTGGGTTATTATTGGCCACTGTGCTGTGGGCAACGAAGAAGGAAAACAGTGGTGAAAAGAACAGCTACCATCTGAGAGTAAATGATCAACAAAGCAGCTTTGAACAAAGCAAAGGTGGACTGAAAAACACCAAGAGGAAGCAAACTGCTAGTGGGAGCTCATCACGCTTTGTGCTAAAAAGACATGGCATTGTCTAACCGATAGCAGACGGAGCCTGCTGAGGCACAGATACTCAGCCATGTTCATGAATTATTTATGCACTTCTATTTTTTATTTTTTTTTATCTCAGAACGTAGGTTACTGCACAAACTGCTCTTTCAGCACAAAAGAACTTTTTGTTTACACTAGAAATAACATTTACACAATGATAAATTAATCTTAACATGCAGCTGTGGGAGAGGACTGTTACATAAGCACATAATCATGTGTCCATTGTCGCCATTAATAATGTATAACGACTAGTAAAACATTTAATGAAATACTAAGGTTTGCGAGATAGAAATAAAGAGGTCCCTCATTGCATGCATCATACTCACACTAGTTATTGCGTCATAATTACGTCTAATACCTATTTTGTTCCACTTAAGTCCCATTTGGTCATTTTCATTTTGGATTTACATATGTAAGACATGCAACTCTACTTGTAAACATAGTTTTATCCCAAATAATTTTATTGATTTCTCTCAATTTGGTATTGTTTCTTTGTGCATTTTTTGTGGATTTTGATTTCTTAATTATTTGTATAAATTTTGGAGGTATCTTTATATATTTGAGGATCTGAATAATCTGCAAGTCTCAATTTAATAATACTGTTCGCTGCAATATATGCGTAAAGTATGCTGAGCTGAAATGGACGAATTCAGCAGACGTAAGAAATGACAATGTACATTGTCTCTGATGAGGTTTTACTTATATTTATTACATCTGTGCTTTCAAGTCCATATGTGTTTTTCAACAGCTCTTTTTAATTAGTAGTGGATAATTATTTAATTTTTAGTTGGTTTACATCATAATGTACCTCCCAACATTAAAAACTATTTCAGATTACATGGATTTTGCAATAATGTGGAAAAGACAATAGTGGTGAATATCATGGATGAGAGTCAGAGCAATGTAGAAGGTGTAGCAATAACATGAGAGGGACACCTGAATATGGAGGAAAGGTGTTTTCAGTTGAAGTCTGTCTTATATGGACTGTACTTTGGTACTGAAAGTGCTTCACATTCACCCACACTAGTAGGCAGCTATTATGCTACTGTACCATGCAAGGCACTGCCAGACCCTACTGGGAGCAATTTAGTGTCTTGCTCAGGGACTCGTCAACATGTGGACAGTAAGAGCCAGGAATTGAACCGCCAACCCTTCAGCCATTGGATAACCGGCTCCACCAACTGAGCCACAGCCGCCCACACTTATGCCTTATCTATATAGAGTAATGTATGTCTAAAACTGGGGAAAGTCATACTGACATGTAGAAATGCTTTTAATTCCACTGAGTTCATTCCAGTGCTTGTATTTATATACTTTAACTTGAGTAAAGAAGTTGATTCAGTGGGGTTTTTTTTGTTTTGTTTTTTACACAAGTATCTATATCCCCACTTGAAGTGAAGAATGTGTGTTCTTTGTCCACCTCTTAAACACTACTTTTGTATAATGCTTCCCCTCTGTTCGTTCTCCTTGCAGGTATCCTCCTGATGATGGCTCTGTGTGAGCAGGTCCATGTGTATGAGTACATTCCCTCTATGAGGCAGACGGACCTGTGCCACTACCACGAGCGCTATTACGATGCTGCCTGTACACTGGGTGCCTACCATCCCCTCCTTTATGAGAAGAGCCTGATCCAGCGGATCAACACAGGTCCTGAGAGCGACCTGAGGAGGAAAGGGCGGGTCACTCTTCCAGGCTTGAGCACCATCAACTGTGACATCTGAAATATGAAACCTGATCCTCTGAGCCCAGACGTTCACACACACACACACACACACATACATAATGGCCTTTTCTGGCTGGTCAAGGGCGAGGTGCAATAAAGCTACTCGAGACGAGGAGCCTGGAGCTTGGAAGTTTGAAATTAGACCCATGAAGAACATAAGCCATAGCCCTTCAGGGAGGGATCCACATTAAGGCTTTTGAGATACCTTATCTTCATGAAGCTGTTTACCACACCGGAGACTAATGGAAGAGTCTCAATGACAGGAATGAAGAGACATTTTCCTCTGCTTTAGCTGAGCCACGTTAGCTGTGGAGCTGACTAGGGTAGCAATGGATTGGTGTTTTTAGATAGACAAGTCAAATTTCAATAATTGGGTGTAAACTTTAATACCTGTTTTTAATTATTTGGGAGGTTCTCCACTTAAAGGAAATGCCACCGTTTCTAACAGTGGATATGTGTAATTTTTTGTTTTTGTTTTTTTTGTACTGACAAAGAAGTCATCTGTGCTGAATGTCATAAATACAGCATACACACACACACATACACACATTCCTTTACTTGCATACAGCGGCAACACACAGAAGAACAAAATGCAAATGATGCTATTGTCGTGACCATAGAGGAACATTAATGGTCGTAACTGCTGTGATATACCTTACTGTACATGTCATTTCTCTGCAGCGGGTGATCTTGCTTGACATTCCTCTGACATCTTGTAAAATCAGAACTGGTATTTTGTGTTGTCATGAGAGGTTCATTTCACACTACTGATATTGTTAATCTTAATAATTAATTGCTCCTCCCTGTGCATGCCAGTGTGTGGAATCACCAACTCCAAGTTTTCACTTGTTCGTCAAACATTTCGGGTGATTTCTCATTCACTTTCAAGCTCACAGGAAGGCACCAGTTGTCTTTTGGGTTTCATCCTAATGAGTTTTTGTAAACTTAGGGCATTCTTAAATTTGATAAAAGGGGCCAAAATTGATATTCAGAACACACAGGTGCCCAGACCAGCCCTAATCCTGTGCCTAGTAGGTGACTGAACACTTTCTTTGGGTTGCCTTTTGATTGTTCAGATATTCGCAGTATGTACTGTGGCAGGACTGCAGTACTGTGGCAGGACTGCAGTACCATGGAGATTAAGTTCTATGAGAGGCATGTGGTGCAATTGCTGTAGTAATTCCAGTCAGTGGATTCTCAGCATTGCCTCAATAATCATCAGCCAGTTTGTGATGGTCAATTCAGTCTTAAATGAATGTAAGTTTGGCCAAACTCACCACTGAGCTATGTGTGCGCTTATGCAGCTCACTGCAGGTCCATTCCTTTTGTCGTGTAAGTACATGAAGCTCATTTCCTACAGCTACAAATGGCTTACATCTCCTGAATCCTGCAATATTGCTCTGTACCATCCACAGCTCAGAGTGGAGACAGTTACAGAAGAACATTTTGTAACAGTGACATCATGAGATTTTCTTTCTCTGGCTAGGAGGATTTTTATGTTTACAATCGGTGCCACATCTGCAGTAAGCTCCAGAGGTATTTGTTCAATATGAGGAGAAGGTTGGTTGTGGTGGGTTGTTTTTTTTATTTGCTGCACACAACATAAGGAGTACACATGTAACATACCCGTTAACAGATTTTTTAAATGTTGGTTGCGATTCACTAAAGGATACAAATCCTATCAGACAAACATTATTTAGAATAATCTGATATGTGTTGAGGATGGTGGCTCTTTAGTATTTAGTCGTAGTAGTAAAAGTAGATGTCTGTGGGGCTGAGCATTACTTGTTCTTGAGTAGGGCTGGGTATTGTTCAGGATTTGACAGGACCAATACGGTACTACAACATAGTGGCAAAATGTTTATCCTCACTACTTACACAGAGTGAATGGAAATGATTTTTGTTGACTAATTCAGGAAATGAAACACACATATAACTAATCCTGGTAGTTCATCCCACTGAGGCAAATGTTATAAATTTGGTGTTAACTTTAAAGTTATTTCCGACTGATTTGCAATATTAATATAATCCAGAGATAATTTCAATATAGCAGACTCCATACAAATAATCTCAAAATATTTCTGATAATTACCACAGTCTCTTGCATTGTGCATATTTTCCAGCTCTGTTTAACCGCGGTTTAAAAAAAAACAAAAAAAACATTGGCGCATTCTATTCAGAATAACAAACCGTAGTGAGTTGTTATGCCCAGTTCCAGTTTCATGTGGATCGTTTGACACCTTATTAGATAATTACTATAAAGTCTGATCTGTATCAGAAATGTAAAAAAAAAAAAAAAAAATTAACTCAACTCACCAATTTAGAAGCTGAATGAGATTCAGCATTGATTTTTAACCATGCAGGTTTTCAACACTGCTGTTTTATGTTCTCTGTAGAGATTAAATTGTTTTTATTGCTTGTGATTGTAACACACTGAAGGTGCAAAACCTTGAATATTGTACATTGTACATGTGTATTTCTAATTACTTTGACCTTCCAGTGCACAGAGCATGCAAATCTGGATCAGGGCTAAGAGTCTTAAACTGTCTGTGCTGTACTGTGCTGCAAGTAGACACCATTGTCATTAATGTTGTGAGAGGAGATTGTGCAACAAGACTTTTTTCTTGTGTGTGTGTGTGTTTTTTTTTTTTTCTTGCAGATTTTAATGCATGCTTCTGGACAGGGAAAACCAAGCCCAGCTGCGGTGCAGCTTAATAGTAGTTCCCTGGGAGCACTCATACAGTGCAATGCCCTTTGGCAATTTCATCTTTGCGTCTTAATATTGTGCCAAATTCCACTTTTTTAAATTATATCTGATTTGGGTGGATTAGGGGAGAGAGGACATTTAATAATAGCAGGACTTATTAGGTGCTATTACTTCTCTCTGGGATGCTTGAGATGGAATTTGATTGAACTTTTGTTGTCATTACACGGGCAATTTTGTTGTCACTATAAAAAGACATTTTACTGAAATGACTGTAAAAAGGACTAAGGATACTTCACTGGGTTCTACCCCTTTAGCCTTTTTCTTATTCATATCTTGTTTTTATTCTGTGTTGTGGGAATTGCTGCAATTCACTGCCTCTAAGGGACTGAAACATTTAGGTTATTTTTCTACATTTCCCTCCTGGTTTTTATGGCAGTAATGTCAAAAAGAGGAAATAAGCATTCATCACTGAACATAAGAGTGAGTGTTTCACTCCCATTTGCCTGAGGGTGTTTTTTTCCTTGACTTTGGTTTGTCAGTGAATTTCTTCTTATATTACACTTGAACTGATATTTAAATAGACCATTTGTATGATTTAAACTGTTATTTGTCTTTTTTACTATGTAAATAAAGATGTTGTAATGTCAGGTTGTCCTTGACTTTTAATAGAGTGACATATTGAGCACAAAAAAATGACATGCATGCTGCTGACTCACCTGTTTGTTCATGAGTATATAGATAAGAGGGTTGATAACGGTGCTGCTTTTGGCCAGAAGGGAGGGCACCACACTAGCAACAGGACTGATGATGTTGGGTGGGCCGAATGTTGCCATCATGGCCACGACACCATACGGCATCCAGCACAGCAGGTAGCAGGCAGCTGTGGTCAAAACCATGAACAGTATGTGGTACTCTCGCCTCCGGGCTGCAGTCTTTCGGATCCTGCCAACCTAGAAACAAAAATTACAAAATATTATAAATATTAATTTCATAAAAATGTATCACCCTCTTTCTGTGGTGGTAAACTATGAGAATAAATGCAGACAAGTACAAAATGACAACATTAATAGAGAAAGTGCAAAACATTAATATGAGATTTTTTGAAACAGTCTTTTATTCCTCCTCACTTTGCAGACTTGCAAAACTATGTACATTTCCTTTGGATTATTTATTTCATTAATGAGCTGCATTCTTTGTTTTTCTTTGCACATCAACTTCCTGTCTTCTATCTTTATGGTCTGACAAATAGATGCTACATCACAGATTCTCCTTTATGGATTCAAGGATGCTCTGATTATGTTGTTAATCCATTGAAACCAAACACAGGCCAACAGTCTATTGTTCTATTAAACCATAAATAACAGTTTATGGTGTACAGTCTGTTCTTTCATGTTGGACAGACAAACAATACAGACACTGCTGTCTATAACAAAGAAAGTACAAAATAATAGCCTCTGTCTGAGTTTGTCTTTGGCCCATTTTCTGTCAAGAACACATGAGTTAGATACAAACTCTTTGATGGGTACAGCAATGTATATAATAAAACTGACAAAAAAGAAAGAAAGAGATGTTAACTGGCATCTGAAAAAAGATGAAGCCTTAAGTCAATTTCCATGCCATGGTGACAGAAGTAAGTAGAACCATGTCAAAACACAAAAGGAAAACTTGGGATTTAAGTGCAACAAATGAACTGGTCTTAAAAGCTACATTTTAACAATAGAACTGACATAGAAAAAAAAAAAAGACTTCAGTAATAATAATAATACTTTAGATTTGTATAGCGCCTTTCAAAATACCCAAGGTCGCTTTACAGGGTGTGTGTGTGTGTAGATGTGAGTGGGTGCATATGTAGGTGTGTGTGCCTGTGGAGATTAAATACTACTAAATACTAATAAATACTAAAACAAACATAATCCAACTCCAGTCTAAAGCCCACGGTGTAGCAGCGTGAGTGCATGTTCATCTATTAGTCTTTTAATTGCTTGAGCATATCACTGTTTATTTATTACTCAAAAATGCTCCACATATTTAAGTCATTCATACTCGTGACATTTTAAACCATTTTTCCAAAAGACACACATGTATGTATGTATGGAAGTGGTTATATATGAAAATGTTATGTGTTTTTATGGTTGCAACAGTGTTTTCTCACACAAATGAAGTTAACTTCCTTTAAATTCATGATGTTTTTAATCCATAATATATAATATACAGTATATCTGCATCTTTAGCTCTTTCTATATCTTTCTTATGTTGTAAAACTGTTTTATTGTTGTTCTTTGTGCATTTAATAAATAACTAGTTTTTTTCAGTTGCTCACCAAACCCTGTTAGGCTCTTAGACATAAACCAGCACACAAAACTGTAGCGAAATTCACTGATTAGATCAGAACTGATTAGAAGTATATTGAAATGAAAATGCTAACCTGAATTCCAAACTATCATTACAGATTTAAAGCATCAAGGGATTACCAAAGATATAAAACTTGATTAACGTACTTTCTAATTTATTTTCATTGTGGCTTTATTTTGTTTATCTATTGATAAAAATCCAGTGTTTATTACTCAGTAAAATGCACTATATGACCACATGTAATCTGATAAAACCTAAAATTAGAACTGGATACATTTTGTTTCCCAAATAATAAACAGTTTGTCTGAAAAATTCACTACTGCTCTAAATTACTTAATTTTATTATAAGCTTCGGGTCAATTGAAATGCGCCTGAGGATTAAAACCATTTATCTTATGTCATGTCATCTGATTTAATACTAAGGTTTAAAGACTGTTATCCTAAAGGTACTGATGCTGCAGTGAAAGTGATTTAGATAATGTAACACACATATTATTAAATGGCACTTTCTGAAAGCTGCTTATTTATCCCTAAGGCTAATGGAAAACAGAGATGGAGAATTATCAAGGGTACAGACATCTAGAAGGAAGGGGATGAAACCTCAGACTCTGTGGGAAAGATGTATCCCCAAGACATTTCAGGGGATCAGGTCACCAAGCTGAAGCCTCAGTGGATAAAGGGAGTCCCTCTGCACTAAAACCCACTAAAAAGCGGGTCTAAGGCTTTGTTGCAGTAGCAAATCTATAGAGACATAATACTGCAATAATCCCCCGCCCTCCTGCTAACCCCAGCTGCCCTCAGGGATAAATAATATACATCACTGGAGCAAAAAAAAAAAAAAAAAAAAAGATTCTGTTGTTTAGTGAAAAGGGTTTCGTTTTTTAATTTATTTTAATTTTTTTAAATTTTCATTTTTGCAACCTCATGGGCTACATACTGCTACAAATGAATACAAATGAAGTTACAAATGTATATGACAGTGTCAGACCCAGTGAATATAAAGCTGGGTCATTTATACTTTAACGCATCTGAAAACTGGCTTGAAATCCTAAAAATCACATGAAGATTGACGCAGTGGCATCTGCACAAACAGAAAATAAATAAATAAATAAAATCTAGATGTCCCTCTGGAGGCCGGCTCCAGTATGACCCATGAATTCTACCCATAGATTCCATTATGTGGAACCAGCTCAACTCGACTAGACTCATGTACCAGGTACTGTTCCCACAGACTGTTTCCATTACAGGATACTACTGACTTTAGAGTACCTGGACATCATAAGGACGCAGCGTGTAACGTTCTGATCGGAGAGTTGCCAATAACCTCGCTCGTTACGTGTTGCCCCATGAAGCTCACGCTTAATTTTTACCTCCGCCAATGAGGTTATGTTTTTGCCGGCGTTTGTTTGTTTGTCTGTTTGTGTGCAACATAACTCAAAAAGTTATGGACGGATTTTGATTACATTTTCAGGATTTGTTGGTAATGGCACAAGGAAGAAATGATTAACTTTTGAGGGTGATCTGGAAGAAATCCAGGATTCTGGATCACTTTGAAATTTTCATTAACATTGGGGACAATGGGGCCAAAAAATTTGTTTCTCAGTATCTCGGTTAATTATTGACCAAACCTAATGAAATT